>JACEVL010000807.1:1750000-1780000 GCA_020284085.1 Aporrectodea caliginosa | reverse complement strand
ACGATCCAAGTGTAGCTGAAACATTTTGTAATTGTAATTGTAATTACGACCATTTCTATAGCATCATCAGTAGAGAGCTACTTTAATTTAGTTTTTCTTGCTGGCACAGATACATCTGCGGGGCGCGGTGGTGTAGGGGTATGTTCGGTGCCTTGCAGTCGGAGGGTTGCGTGTTCAAGCAGTCGCGTAGGGACCCTGGGCAAGTCCTTCACTCGCAATTGCTCATGAGCTTCGGCGTGAAACTCCGATTCAGTGTCCGCGCTGTAGTCGGGAGCGCCTCTGAGTAGAAATCTTGAAGGGGCGCTATAACAAGTGTTCATACATACATGACTACATCTGCGAACTTTGCCTTAGACGTCTGAACACAAACTGTATCATTCTATAAATTTTAGAAGCAGCAGCAATTATGTGGAAGCTTTGCAGTGGTAGATGGGAAACAGAATAAGAACAAAGGAACAAAGCGTGGGAAGAAGAGAACGAGGAGAAGGAAGAGGAGGAGGAAGAAGAAGAGAAAGCGGAGGAAGAATATGACGGAAGGAGAGGAGAATGAGCCAGTATGCGAATGCGTACTTTACATAACTAAACGTAATCGTGTTACTTATGGTGTGCCATGGTGTATGAATGCATACTTGTAGGGTGAGGCAACAGTGACGTTGACTTTGGGATTGAGGAGGAAGTGTTTCTGCCGGAGGGTGATGTGTCCAGTCTCGAAGTCATAGTCGAAGCGAACGACTGGATAACCCATCTGGAGAATCCAGGTCGATAGGACAGCATTCACGTCGATTCCACTTCCCACTCTCATCGACTCCTTCAAACAACGATATTATGTATTCTGGTGTCATCATTGCAACTACGAACACTAGCGTCATCATTCTCGTCGTTGTCATCGCTAGCATCAATATCATCATCACCACCAGAGCTATCTCTATCGTCATCATAATCGTGGCAGAAACCACTGTCGTCGTCGTCATCATTATCATAATCATCATAATCATCATAATTATCATTATCATCATAATCATCATAATCATCATCATCATCATCATCATCAAAATCATCATCGTTATCGTCATCATCATCTTTATCATCACCCCACCACAATAATCGTCAGTAGTCTATGGCAACTGGGACGTACTGCAGGCGTTTATTGCACTGAGTGGTGGCTTCACCTGTACTTATTGTCCTGCAGAGTACCTTCGTCTGTATTTATTGAACTGAGTAACTTCACTTGCAATAATTGTACTGAGTGAGTACATTGTTCTGTATTTATTGAACTGAGTACCTTCACTTGCAATAATTGTACTGAGTGAGTACCTTGTTATGTATTTATTGAACTGAGTACCTTCACTTGCAATAATTGTACTGAGTGAGTACCTTGTTCTGTATTTATTGAACTGAGTACCTTCACTTGTATTAATTGTACTGAGTAAGTACCTTCGTCTGTATTTATTGAACTGAGTAACTTCACTTGCAATAATTGTACTGAGTGAGTACATTGTTCTGTATTTATTGAACTGAGTACCTTCACTTGTATTAATTGTACTGAGTGAGTACCTTGTTCTGTATTTATTGAACTGAGTACCTTCACTTGTAATAGGCCTAATTTTACTGAGTGAGTATCTTATTCTGTATTCATTGAAATGAGTACCTTCACTTGTAATAATTGTACTGAGTGAGTACCTTCGCCTGTACTTATTGTATTGAGTGAGTACCTTCGTCAGGGCATCGAAAAGGTCGGTGTGGTTCGAAACGTTGTAAGATTTCGCCTTCAGATAGTTCTACAGAACATTTCACAGATGTAATGTAAAGTAGCTGAAAGTTTAAGGAAGACACCAAAGAGCATTTGACGCAAATGAAAAATTGATTAATATTTTGGTTATTTAAATCTATTGATGACTGGAATCAGATCTGCTGCGTGAAGGATGTATGAGAAAATGTAAAATTCTATTTACAATTGTAAAGAATGGGTCAACCCTTTTACCGGATAAAAAGTCTCATAATGGCCTAGTTTAGACTCTGAAGCTTGTACGCAGTAAATTGCAGCGAAAAGATAACCCTAGCAGTCTAAATATAATTAAGGTGCTAGCATTATAAGTTACGGCATTCTAAAGCACAAGCAGATTAGCTAGTACTAGGCCTATAATTAGCTACGCAAGAGCTTCTATGCTATTTTCATGCGACGAAAAATACAACATAATATTATATAGGCTTAGGTGAGTAATAAGTATTTACATTCTTTATGATGAGAAATGTCGCTTAAGCAATAGAGAGAGCGACTTCCAACCCGCAACCTACCGTTACTCCAACACGGAAAACGTCTTCTCCAAGAAAATACTTGGCCATTCGGATAACAGATGCTCCCTTCAACACAAAGTAAAGGAAACAAGGCATAATGATGAACACATCACCTTAGTTCTTCTTTCCACATCATCTATTTGCATCTATAAAAGCATTTCTGACCGTCTCTTTGTTCATATTGTTGAAAACATTTCGAGCGGCGAATTGTAGACATTTCAGTCTTTGAAACGTTTGCTCATGTCTTATAGCCTAAAGGCCTAGGCGAAACAAAGTTTTCATACGAAGTCAGACAGACACCGTTCAAGTGTTATTTAAGTTAACTAAAACTGAAAGTAACTTTATTATTGACTGAAAAGTTCTATTTCAGTTAACTGAAACTAAAACTAAAACTGAAAAGTTCTGAAAACTTAAACTAAAACTAAACTGAAAAGTACAAAACTAAAACTAAAACTAAACTTGAAAGTTGAAAACTGAATTAATTTTTCTGTGTGGCAAACACGCCGAGTGGCGGACATGTCTGCAACGGTTAGCGGCGAGTGCTTAAAACTGCAGCTCAATAGCATGAAAGCATGAATTTAATAAGATCTGTTGTTCTTGCTAATCAAACAAATGTCATTAATAAAAAAATGACATTTAATTACTTCTGCTGAATGTTTACAGAACTGAATTAAAACTGAAAAGTTTTGAAAACTGAAACTAAAACTAAAACTGAAAAGAGTTTAAAACTAAAACTAAAACTAAACTGAAAAGTCAAAACAAAACTAAAACTGAAACTAAAACTGAAAAGTAAATTGAAACTTAAATAACACTGCACCGTTCACATTGAAATCCCGAGTAATTTAAGGAGAATATAAGCACAAACATAGGTTTCCATGGATCCATTTAGGATCACTTTACCTTAGATTATAGTTCACTGCTATCGTCTACATATATATTAAATCAATAACCAATTTTGGCTATTCAACAGAAAATTCGATCTAGCAGGCCATTTTGTGACCAAAAGTTAAGGCCAATTAACTTGTGTAGGCCTTTATAGGATATATGGAATGGGCAAAACGCTTTGTAATTGTAATTACGACAATTTATATAGCATTGTCAATGGCAAGCTACTTCTGGGATGTTTCACGCTGTTAACTTTCAGCGCAAATGCCTAGAGTCAGTAGTAGTAGTTTCAGTTTAACGGCACTGTGTGATAACAAAGATCATTATCGTCGCCCTCCTCCTTCATCCAGGATTGGGACTGGCACTGTCAGAATACGAACAGTGGCGGAGTTCCTAGAGTCACCTATACTAAGTACATTTGACTAAAACTATTTTCTATTAAATTTAACTGAGCAGCTACTGTTCGAATTTTGGTTTAGTCGCTAAAACGGAAAATAACTTGGTAGTATGGACAGTATATAGGCTACCTTTCGTGTAGATGATAGGCCTACCTTTTTGTAAGATATACTATCGAATAATTGGTTGATCTCTGTAGGGTTGCTGACCGGTTGATAGATAGGATGCGACGATGCCAAGCCATCATCCTTGAGAACTGGATGTAGATCTATGGGCAGGAACTGCTTCTCCTGTGAAAGAAACACCGATTGATTTAAAGTATTCATTCAAGTATTTATATAGCACCTCCTCAGAGAAACTACTCAGAGGTGGTTATTTGTTACTTCGGATTTATTTGCAACGTATACTTGGGCATTTATGTAGTAGTTACGATATCTAGAATTCAACGAGTTATTGACGAATACAAGTCGTGCCATAAAATCTAAAAGACGTGGTCTGCGAATGAACCAGATTTGATCTGGCGTTAAGTTTCTCGACCTATATTAACAGATAAAATTATATTCAAAGCAAATGAAACGACCTTCCATTGTAGTATTTTAGCAACGCCATAGAAGATTCTAGATCATTGAGCGAAACTATTATTACATCACCTGTATTTATTAAGCGCCGCTATTTAATGATCAAGCATCAATCGATGGCGCTGAGAGC
The DNA here is from genome assembly GCA_020284085.1 of Aporrectodea caliginosa. Lineage (NCBI taxonomy): Eukaryota > Metazoa > Annelida > Clitellata > Crassiclitellata > Lumbricidae > Aporrectodea > Aporrectodea caliginosa. Next base: position 1,775,716 of record JACEVL010000807.1, on the reverse strand, counting down.
AAGTGTGCGCGAAAAGCGTACTTAAGATGCCTACACATTAACTCATAATGACCGTCTCAGGGAAGGATCGAACCCGAGTAGTCAGCGAGTCAAGGCAAGCACAAAAACATCATTGGACTGCCGCACACAAGAAAAGAAGTAAGTAGGTATATTATAAGTAAGTAAGTATATAATCAATCAATCAATCAATCGTTTATTTGTAGCCAAACAACAATAAACAATAATATTACAAATCAGATTGTACTTTTAAGTATGGATAGTTGAATGCCACAAGGGAAGGCCCTGAAGGGATCAAAGATCCCGCTAAGTAGGGACACCTCTATATAATTTCAACAGAATATGTGGCGACCGAAAGATGCTTTACTTAGTATAACAGTTGTTGACTTGGTTAACATATAAAATCTTAACTAACCTTAACTAATTTAAACTAAATATCAAAAGTAATGAGTACATAATGAGTGGGAAGTGCAGCAAATAAACACATGGAAATAAAAGATTAACACGTCAAAGCAATTAATAATTATTAAATTTAAAAATCAACTAAATAAGTGCGAAGCTTATTCTTAAACAGTGCAAGTGAGGGAGATTTTCTGATTTCTTGAGGAATTTTATTCCAGGTAGTGGCGCCAGTAGATTTTATTGAGAACTGACGAGTGTTTGAGCGGGCAAAGACACTTCTATAATTTACGGAGTTTCTTGTTAAGTGGGAGTGAACCTCTGAGGCAAGATTAAAGAATCCCTTGTATACTGGAGGTAGTAGGCCTCGGTCGTACTTATACATAAATTCACCGATTTGGAACAGCAGTTAGCTGCTCTAATTTTAATACTTTAAAGTTAAGAAATAGAGAGTTGGTATGAGATCCATAAGTAGTACCAGCCACTATAGGCTACGGATCACCCGTTTTTGCAAAGTTATCAGTCTTTGTAACCTTGTAGTGTAGGTTGAGGCCCATACTAAATTACAATAAGCTAAATAAGGATATATTAGAGAGTAATACAATTTTAAACGAATGGATGGAGGCAAGATATGTGCTGTACGGGCAATGATTCCGGTGTTTTTAGCAATTTTGGAGGATATACTTTTTATGTGATCTTTCCATGTCATGTGCTGATCCACATATACTCCCAGAAATTTTGTGGACTCAACTTGGGAGAGAGGAGTCCCATTAATACTTAGCATAGGATACTGTGAGGGACAAATTTTCCTATGAGACTTAAACAAAATAAAATTCGTCTTATTTAAATTAAGAGTAAGTTTGTTGGCACAAAACCAATCAGCTGCAAGCGATAGTTCAGCGTTTACAATTTGGAATAAGGTATCCAGAGAACTATGGGAGTAGAATACGTTCGTGTCATCTGCAAATAATATAAAGTATAAGCGGGATGAGACATTAGGGAGGTCATTTATGTATATGAGGAATAACAGGGGCCTAAGTTAGATCCTTGAGGAACCCCAAATTTAATAGCTCTTAGATCAGAGAAAAGACCATTACAGTAGACACATTGCAAGCGATCTTCTAGGTAACTATTGAACCAGTTGAGTTGGGTTCCACGTATACCATATCTTTCTAATTTGTGCAATAGAATACCATGATCGACCGTATCGAAAGCCTTAGCAAGGTCAAAGAAAATTCCCAATGAGTATTCGTTTCTTTCGATTGCAGCCGATATTCTATCCTGCATGCTCAATAAAGACATAGAGGGGGAGTGTCCGGCTTGGAAGCCATGTTGAGATGGGAAAATTACATTGTTTTTAGTGATAAATTTATAGAGACGCTCGTACATAATTTTTTCAAAGAATTTGGAAAAGTAGGGGAGGACAGAGATAGGCCTATAATTTGTAAAGTCATCCCTCGCACCCTGTTTGAATATTGGCACAATTTTAGCGGTTTTTAAAGCTTGAGGAAAAGTACCATGGGTGAAAGAGCAGTTTATAATATCTGCTAGTGGTTGAGCCACACTGGCTAAATGCCTACTAGCTATGCAAGGGTCGATATCATCTACCCCTTTACTATGGGAAAGACGAATTGAATGGCCCAAATTTAAAATCTCATCAGGGGAGGTTAAATTAAGCCCAAACGATTGCGGAAGTGGAGGCTTCATAAAAGTACTAAAAAGAGTTAAAAGAGTTAGAAGAATCTGGTATTTTATCAGCGAGAGATTTAGCAATATTAGCAAAGTAATCATTGAATTTATTAGCCATAACTTCAGGACTATCAGTTCTGATTCCATCAATAACCAACCCCTCAATAGTGGATCCCTTACTCCCCATTTTTACTAAGGATTTAATTAGTCTCCAAGTCTGTTTTAAATCACTACTGTATTTGCAGAATTCGATAGCATAATAATTGCGTTCAGCTTTTATTCTAATGTTTTTAAATTTATTTCGATATACTGTGAATTTATTTTTATTGCTCAGTGTTGGATTTTTTACGTATTTTAAATAGAGTTGCTCCTTTTTTCTACTAGATTTTAATAGTCCTTTGGTCATCCAGTAATAAGTAAGTATATTATACTGAGTGAGTACCTTCATCTGTACTAATTGCACTGAGTGGCTACCTCATTCTGCATTTATTAAGTCATATCGTATAATATTACTCAGCCATGTGATATTTAAGAGAGTGGCAGTAGCTGCTTACCAAAGCTCGAGGGTACGTACCATACGTATTCTATTTTTTGAAAGGTACGTACGTTTTTTTAACGTACCCTATTTTAGGGTACGTTAACAATGCAAAAATACGTTAAACACATCATGGCTCATTATAAAAATGTTCAGTTTATGGGTCGCCGAGTAAACCATAAATAAAATTTTCGTGTATGATACGTACCATACGCGTATTCTATTTTTTAAAGGTACGTACGTATTTTAACGTATTCTATTTTAGGGTACGCGTACCCTCGAGCTCTGCTGCTTACCATTTCCCACTCTGGAAAGATGACCTCAAGACTCGGAAATTCCATGTAGGAAGCGAATCCTTCGTTCAACCAAATGTCATCCCACCAACTGGGAGTCACCAAGTCACCAAACCACTGCAACCAAAAAGCAACGAGCTCCAAAGCATTACTTGCGCTTCTGAAATGTTCAATTGTGTACTGCGGCGCTATACAAATGTTCGGTCACTTTGAGCAATATTCTTTAGTTATCTGGAATATATATATATATATATGCACATATATATTTATATATTTATACACGTGTATGTGTGGATGCGTGTGTATTTTTGTAGATACGTAACACCGGAAAAGTCAATATACAATCTCAGTCGCCTCTAATAGCCACCATTTTAAGGATAGGTTCGACTGTATCGTATTTGTCGCGTGTTTCGTGATCCAGTACGTTGCTATGTGAGCCAGTATGCAACTATGTGAGCCAGTACGTTACAATTTGAGCTAGTATGTTAGATTGTTAGCCAGTACGTTACAATATGAGCCAATTCGTTACCATAAGAGCCAGTAAGTAACAATATGAGCCAATTCGCTATCATTAGAACTAATACGTTACCATATGAGCGAGTTCGTGAGCGACGACCGTTGCAACGCGCTGTAGGTTGGAGGCGGATCCTGTGTTCGTGTCGTAGAGCAGAGAGGTTTCTCGGTAGAGGATCAGACCCCAGTTCTCCATCGCTCCCGCCGGAAAGTCAGGCACAGCCGCATGAACTACACACGTACCGCAAGGGTAAATTTAAGGTAAGAAAAGACAGGTAACTTAACAGGAAAGGCGCGATAAAGCAAACCTAGGAAAGGCAAGAAAGGTAAGTGTAGTTGAGTTAAAGTTAAATTAAAGTTAGGTTTAATTAGAGTCAGGCAAGGCAAGGGATTCTGTCATTCAGGGCAAGGAAGGGAAATACAATATAAAATTATTACGCAGGCTAATGCAAAAAAGGCAATGTATGACAGGATTGCTGTTTTCTAGAAAAAAGGTTCCGGAACTCAAAAAATTCAGAACAATTATAGGAATATAGGGGCATATTTTATGCTTATATTTCTTTTTCATATATGTATATCCATATAGCTAAGCAGCCTAAATTTTGTAAAACATTGCAACCCTTCAAACTGCTGTAAAGAATTTGATTTCTGAAAATGTTGGTGAAATATTTAAGAAATAACACATTTTGCTACAGTGCCAGTAAAAAGAAATTGATTTAGTATTAAAAATATGCCATCGAATATTAACAATTATTCCTCAAGAATTTAGCATTTGGGCTAATAAAACTAGCACAGTTTTTGCGTTGTTATGGGTACCTCGCTGAAGTTCCGGTCTGTTCAAAACAAAACATTGCGAATTCTTTAAAGTTGTTTTCAGATATAAAACATTAACTCAATTTTATTACGTAATAATAACACGTTTTTATTAATGATATGTTTCGTTTAAGTGTTGAAAATAAGTAAACATCGATCGATATTGAGCCGAATGGCGAAACGTTGCGTGGTAATTAATAGTGGATGCACAACAACAAGCGAATCTCCGGCACCGAAAATTGACTGGTTTATGTGTGTGTTATGCCAACAAAACAATTCGAAGATACGTTTAGTTTGTCCGGCGGAGAGCAAACTGCCTGCGGCTGGAGCTGGAAATGAAACTTAAGCGTATGATTTGATCGGATTTTCGGAGATCGAGAGTTTGCCAAATAATATTGACTTGAGTTTACTGGATGACGGCAGCGGTATGGGCACGGGTAAAATGCTGATTTGCTGATTTGGGACGGGTAAAATGCTGATTAGAAAAATGCTGATTGGTCATGCTGATTGGTGGGTAAAATGCTGATTAGAAAATGCTGATTGTAACAACAGAATGTAACAATTTGTCTTCATTATTATTAATCAATTACATGCTATTATTACTACATGTATTATTATTATTATTATTATTATGACGACAGAAATTGGACGATCCTTTCAAAAACAAGCTGTTTTGGTGAAGCACTTGCTCCATGACTTGGGACCGTCATAGATCTGGAAATACATTCTGTCAGATAGACCACTGGCACATTTTCTTTCATTTGCTGATCCACAAAAACACCAACGATATCCATCTACTTTCCAATCATCCTTCTTAGAATCTTTTGACCACGAATAATGAAGAACTGATCCTCCCGTTGGTCGATTAACAATTGCATTTACTTATTAACTATTAAAACACTCATAGATATCACTCATGACTGCAATTCTTCATATCCAATGTATGTGAACTATCCAAAATTCAAAATTTATAATAAGCTACACACTTATTTGTGGGTATTTATTGTCTTTTAAAAGTTTGCATTGGTTGATTAAAATACCCCATTGAAGACAACAAAGTGTACTCTCTTGTTTGATCATTGTATACTTGCCTGGACTTTAATAACCTAATTAACAGCTTTGTACAACAAAGAGTATATGTCTTCTTTCATCACTGCCTGCCTGGGCTTCAATCTCTTAATTAACTGCCTCATGTTTGTTAATTAAAACAATATTGAAAACAACAAAATGTCTTCTTCGATCACTGCTTGTTTGGACCTCAATCTCTTAATTAACAGCTTCATATTTGTTAATTAAAACAACATTGAAAACAACAAAGTGTATTGACCTGTGATCAGTATTTGTTTGGATTTCAATCAGCATTTTACCCTTTGATATGCTGATTTGGCTGGTGGATAAAATGCTGATCAGTCAGCATTTTCTAATCAGCATTTTACCCCTAGCCAATCAGCAAATCAGCATTTTACCCGTGCCCCAGCGGTATACCTGAAACTCTGAGTAAGAACAATGCACGCTGGCACAAATCTTGCAGAGATCAATTCAATGCATGTTGAGTCATCTGCAAATTGTTATCTGTACTGTTTTATGTCAGGCATGAAAATTATAAGCTTCAATAATTCAAACAGGAAGATTGTATGAGATTCTGATGGAAGATCTTGCTGCTATACAGAATCAGTACAGTAGATTGCAGAAATTTTGATATATATATAGTGGTACTGCACAGTTCTCATAAATTTTCATGCCTGAGATAAACTAACAAATTAAGTTGTTGAAAATGTGACTTTTTGTCAGCTATTGTTGGACAATTGCAGATGACTCAACATGCTTCCACAGTTCGTTTAAAAATTGTGTATTAAACAGTCACTTGTAGACATAATACAGTTATAAAGAACATTATTTCATCTCAATAAAGAACATTATTTTATCTCAATACAGTCATCTCACTGCTCTATTTCTCAGACCTATTTTGTAGGCTACTGATGGACACGGTCTGCATTATTTCATGATTATTTCAGCCTGCACGCAAATGCTTAAAACACTACTATAATGGAGACAACTACATCAACTGAACTACAAGAGTCTCAAAAACAATTCTTGTTGCAGTTTATAGTATTTGAGCTGCTCTTTCCAATGGTGCTAATTTCACAGCTGTATCACTTATCCAACATGCCCATATCAGGCCTTGAAAATGGTTGTCAAAACACAAAAATTAGGTTTTTGTCAATTTCAGATGGCCATAATGCAACAGGTATACATGATAAAGCCAACCTAATTGCTTAGTTGTGCACACAATGTGGACTATTACTGGAAGTGGTTCACAATTTCTCTGTTAATCAACCCATTTGGTCATAGTGGAGCAGTAAAGTACTGGCGCCAGACAGGGTCGTTGTTTTTTTCCCAATTTTCAATCTGCAGCTAGAAAAAAACTATCCATCAGATATCTAGTTCTTCAACAGCCCTTGATTAGGACCAAAATAGCTAGGTGTCCTGCAAATTTCATCAATTTATCTGCAATAATAGTGGACTTACGGCCTTCTGAATATGGCAGCAAATTAAGACGCGATTTCCAAATCGCGATAATCTGGGTGACCCCAGACGTCCTTAAAATTCCGTAAAAAATAAAATACTAGGAATGTTGCTGTAAACTTTTGCACACCATGTTCTAATACATCAATGCACATTCTGTGCAAATTTCATCAAAATCTGAGATGGTCGAGTGGGAAGCATTTGTTGAATTGAGATGGAATGACCCTATATCAAAAATAACGTTTTCCAAAATGTATTGATTTTTTCATCAAAAACAATAAAAAAAATTTTTTCCAAAATTCAACTGGCACTTATCAGAATTTTATTGAATATGCATCTCCGAGTTTATTTGTAAAATATTACATTCTTTACAGCATTTTGAAGGGTCCTGAGATCTATCTGCTTAGCTAATATCAATAAACACTGAAAGCATTGAAATAAAATAAAATAATTTAAAATAATTTTTAAATAACAATTTTAATTAACTGAATTGTTTTTTAATAGCTGAAAAAGGTCCCGGAAAGCCGCTCCGCGGAGCGCTCCGGCTGAAAAAGTACTGACGACAAGGCAAGGTATGTAAGTCTGGTACCACGTGAGTCATTTTGTTACCATGGGAACAAAAACTAAGTTCTGAAAGGCGCTATATAAATGTTTCGATACAGAGACCTATGCTGCAAGATACCTGTTCTTGGAAGTGGATAAGAAATGTTGTAGTAGTCTTCGTAATATTCCTGGAGAGGTCCAGCAATGGACAAAGCGAAGTGTCCCTGGTCCACTGCGTTCGGTCTGGCACAGACGGATACCTGTTAGACAGATAGGTATAACCATAGCTGTTAGACAGAAAGGATCCTGAGTGGCCGAGTGGGTTGGTGCCCGCTCGCCGCGTCGGCGCCCCGGGTTCGCTTCCCGGTCGGGTCGGATTATCAGAGATTAATTTCTCGGATCTTTACTGCGGGTGGCTCGGTCGCATTATAAACGTGGAGTACAATACAACACACAATACAACACATCACAATACAACTGGGGCGCGGTGGTTTAGGGGTATGTTCGGTGCCTTGCAGCTGGAGGGTTGCGGGTTCGAATCCACCTCAAAGTCGCCGCGTAGGGACCCTGAGCAAGTCCTTCACTCGCAATTGCTCATGCGCTTCGGCGTGAAACTCCGATTCAGCGTTCGCGCAGTAGTCGGGAGCGCCTCTGAATGGGAAATCTGGTTGGGGCGCTATAACAAGTGTTCAAATACAATACAATACAATATAACCATAGCTGTTAGACAGAAAGGTTTAACCATAGCTGTTAGACAGAAAGGTTTAACCATATCTGTTAGACAGACAGGTATGACCATAGCTGTTAGACAGAAAGGTATAACCATAGCTGTTAGACAGAAAGGTATAACCATAGCTGTTAGACAGACAGGTATGACCATAGCTGTTAGACAGAAAGGTATAACCATAGCTGTTATGTAGCTGTTAGACAGAAAGGTATAACCATACATGTAGCTGTTAGACAGAAAGGTATAGCCATAGCTGTTAGACAGACAGGTATGACCATAGCTGTTAGACAGACAGGTATGACCATAGCTGTTAGACAGACAGGTATGACCATAGCTGTTAGACAGAAAGGTATAACCATAGCTGTTATGTAGCTGTTAGACAGAAAGGTATAACCATACATGTAGCTGTTAGACAGAAAGGTATAGCCATAGCTGTTAGACAGACAGGTATAACCATAGCTGTTAGACAGAAAGGTATAACCAGAGCTGTTAGACAGAAAGGTATAACCATAGCTGTTAGACAGAAAGGTTTAACCATAGCTGTTAGACAGAAAGGTTTAACCATATCTGTTAGACAGACAGGTATGACCATAGCTGTTAGACAGAAAGGTATAACCATAGCTGTTAGACAGAAGGTATAACCATAGCTGTTAGACAGACAGGTATGAATATATAGCTGTTAGACAGAAAGGTATAACCATAGCTGTTAGACAGAAGGTATAACCATAGCTGTTAGACAGACAGGTATGAATATATAGCTGTTAGACAGAAAGGTATAACCATAGCTGTTATGTAGCTGTTAGACAGAAAGGTATAACCATACATGTAGCTGTTAGACAGAAAGGTATAGCCATAGCTGTTAGACAGACAGGTATGACCATAGCTGTTAGACAGACAGGTATGACCATAGCTGTTAGACAGAAAGGTATAACCATAGCTGTTAGATAGAGAGCTATAACCATACCTGTTAGACAGACAGGTATAACCATAGCTGTTAGACAGAAGGTATAACCATAGCTGTTAGACAGAAGGTATAACCATAGCTGTTAGACAGAAGGTATAACCATAGCTGTTAGACAGAAAGGTATAACCATAGCTGTTAGACAGAAAGGTATAACCATGGCTGTTAGACAGAAAGGTATAACCATAGCTGTTAGTGTTAGACAGAAAGGTATAACCATAGCTGTTAGACAGAAAGGTATAACCATAGCTGTTAGACAGAAAGGTATAACCATAGCCGTTAGACAGAAAGGTATGACCATAGCTGTTAGACAGAAAGGTATAACCATAGCTGTTAGACAGAAAGGTATAACCATGGCTGCTAGGCTGATACCAATAATACGATTACAACCTGTTACTGTGTGCACTGCCAGTTAAGGAGTTTAAAGACGCGTTTTCTTTCTTTCGTGTTTATGCTTTAGCTCTGTGGGTTATGTAAACTTATGAGTGACTAGGAACACGAACATCATATAATTAGATTGCCCTGTAATTTTATTGTCCTGTAATTAGACTGTCTTGTAATTAGAATGTTCTGTAATTCAATTGTCCTGTAATTCAATTGTCCTGTAATTAGATTGTCCTGACTTTAGATTGTCCTGACATTAGTCTGCTTTGTAGTAAAAAGCCTAGTGTAGCCCCTGCAGAGCCGAATTCCTGTTTATCTATCCTATCCTGATTCTACTCCTGCGCCACCACACGATCACCATCATCACCGATTGTTGTATTGTATTTTGTATTGTATTTGAACACTTGTTATAGCGCCTCTACCAGATTTCCCATTCAGAGGCGCTCCCGACTACTGCTGTAGTCGGAGTTTCACGCCGAAGCGCATGAGCAATTGCGAGTGAAGGACTTGCCCAGGGTCCCTACGCGACGGCTTTGAGGTGGATTCGAACCCGCAACCCTCCAGCTGCAAGGCACCGAACATACCCTAAACCACCGCGCCCCAGTATATTGTGTTGTGTTGTGTGTTGTATTGTACTCCACGTTTATAATGCGACCGAGCCACCCGCAGTAAAGATCCGAGAAATTAATCTCTGATAAACCGACCCGACCGGGAAGCGAACCCGGGGCGCCAGCGCGGCGAGCGGGCACCAACCCACTCGGCCACTCAGGATCCTTACCACCGTTACGGTAGCACCATGATGTCATCTCGGATTGACCTCCCGGGATTTTGACCTGGCACCAGAACGAACAGAGGAGTTTGGCTATTGCGGACTTGATTTGATATAGCGCCGGTGAATTAGCTGGTCTCCCTGACGTGGCTCTTGCGGGGGCTGAGAAATTTTCGAAGATTTACAATACATTACATTATCGGGACTTTTCAATGGTGCGGATGAACACCATGTCATAATAATAGACGAGAAAATACTGCAGATGTCACACAGAGAGAACACTGGATCAGGATCAGTACAGTCATGTATGTTTACAGTTGGCTTGGCATATACCGTTTTACTGCGAGACGTCGTGTTGATACAAAGGAAATCGGAGACAATGAAGGCCAGGAGGTACGTTGACATCGGAGGCGTCTGTTCATAATGATCCGCAATCCATCCATCAGACCTTCAACACACAGAACGAAGACATGTTATGAAGACTGTGCTTTCCCTTTTCAACGCAACGGTCTCGTCTTGACAATGTATCACTGCTGATACATTGGCTCGCTATCTCTGGATATGTTTTGATAGAGCGCTGACTAATTCTGATTCATATTAAGCAGAGCGCTGACTAATTCTGATTCATATTAAGCAGAGCGCTGACTAATTCTAATTCATATTAAGCAGAGCGCTGACTAATTCTGATTCATATTAAGCAGACCTGCCTGATCTTCGTAGTCGTAAACGTAAGCTACACATATCCATAGCTAAGCGAAGGGCACCAGCTTATTCGCGAGCGCTGCATCGAGTCAGAATGGATATTTTGAACGAACGTTGCATAAATTCCCAGTTAAAGGAAGAGAATCCTTTGACTCGACGCAGTATGAATGCAAGTATGTTTACGTATGTGCGTGTTAGTCTTACAGTTCTTCCTGGGAGTAGATGACCATATTGGACAGGGTGTGGATATTCGTATCGTTGATCTTCTCAAGAGTCACGTTGAACTTCGACTTCAGCTGCGGTTCATCGAAACTTGGAAAGACTTTCCGAGCCTCTGTCGGATGTAGGTGACTGGCCAAGAGGTACCTGGAAAAGTGCAAATGATCCGATAAGTCATGTAAATTTGGTGCGAGTATTCAAACCTCCTTAACCCTAGGGCTACCAAGCTTTTTTTGTAACACGGACTACCAAGGGGGGTGGTTACCACCCCCCCTGGATTTCGTGTTTGGTTTCACATATCATAACTTGTAATACAGCAATGGATTCAGCATTCATTTCTGCACAGAATGGTATATTTAGTTGTACATTATGTGAATGCACCTCGAAATTACATCACTTTTAACAACGGAACCCATTAATTAGCAATATTGTATATTATTGCGTACATTTTGTACTTTTTGGATAAACAAATATAAGATTATGTGTGTTTTGAAACTAATCTATGTATAAAAGATACACAAAATCATCCCTACACATGTTTATATAGTATAAATGTACATCCATACATATATATCCATACATATATATCGGTTTACGTTGTAATGCTGTATTCGGCCATTTTCACACAGATTACGCGTATTATTATTTATTTTGATCACTTCCGGTATTCAAAAGACAAAGATGTAGGTATGCAAATGAAGCCCTTCATTCCCTCTAAAGAATGGTATCTTTGTTTCTCTTCCAGGAAGACAAATGAATACGCTACAGACAAAAAACTAAGGGGGGAGTCCTTCCATTCAGCCATTTTTCACGCATATTACACGTATTATTATTTATTTTGAGCACTTCCGGTTGCCTGAGGTCAACTCAGTGACCATAGAAATGTAGCCCCACATTCCCTCTATAGAATGGTATAATTTGTGTCTCTTAATATTACATGACGGATAAGATATAGTCGAAAATCTAGGGGGTGGTACCCACCCCCCTGGTGCCTCGGGTATATTGGGTATAACTTTTGAACGGTGTGAGTTATCATCTCACATTTTAGCTCAAAACGTGTGTAAATGAACCCCCTACAGCTACCTAAAAGGTCAAATTTTTATTCCATACGGAAAAGGTTTGAGATGAAAAAAACCTAGGGGTGGCAACCACCCCCCTTGGTAGCCCGAGGGTTAAAGGATCATATTATAGGTCCCACAAAATGAACTACAGAGGCCGCAGTCTTCTACGAAGTTTGGCGACTGTGCCTTCTCTATCGCTGGATCCTTGGTGTTGAACAGTCTTCCCGACCATGTGAAGAACGCGTCATCTCTGGAGACATTTAAATCACAGCATAAGACCAATGTGTTTAAGCTATAGTATGACTGTCATTGATTTTTGAAATCTTGTACAGCGCCCTTGTTTCGGCCTCGGCTTTTCTACGGCGCAATATAAATCCTAATGTATTTATGTTTGAATGTATTTATGTACATGTACCTAATTGTTTATGTACATTTGTATGTTTGCTATTGTCTAAACAGAATATGTTGAAGCTACGGGATGCTGTGCTAATGTTGAAGAACAGACATGGCTTCAATTCAGTCAGCGACGTTCACTGGAACCATAGCTGGGGCCCACTTGGAACTACTGACGAAACATGGAGCCCGTGTTCCCTTAACTAACATGTCTATCAGACACCGTATACAGAAACTGGCTTTAGGGGTAGTCCATTAATTATGTCAACAAAATAGGGGAGGGGGTTTGGAAAAGTTTGACAGTTGTTGACGACATCGGTACAATTTGATGTCAACAAATTTTTTCCAATGAATCAACACAGACCCTTCAAAACTAAGTAATGCGAAAAATGCATAAAGTGCTTAATGTTTAATACTACTAAAAGCTGGCTATAAACTAAACTCATATATTTTGAAATTCTAGATTGCATTTTTTAGTGTAAAAAAAACACGATTCTGCATGTATTGAGCCATTGTGTTTCTTTTCGGTAGGGGGGTTCTGGGATTGTTGACATAATTTTTAGGGGGTCCGTCAATGTTTGACAGTTGTTGACAAGGGAGGAGGGGTCAAAAACTGCCTAAAATTTGTTGACATAATTAATGGACGACCCCTTACTTTGTCTCGCCATTCATGGCGTAGGAGCTGTAGTAGATTCCTGCAAGGTCCGGCTTGATTGGTCCAGAGAATTCCAGATAGATGGAGACGTGGTCCTCCGTCGAGAGATAACTGTAGAGATGGACGTGGAGAAACTCCTTTGCGGGGTCATAGGTACAATCTTTGACCCCGTAGACGCCATATGTCGATGAATTGACTGCGATGTTTTCTTCGTTGACTGTTAGGTTTTTCGTGTGAATTGTGACGACGTCCGTTGACTTTGTAACGTTGAATAGGATCCGAACGGTTCCATTGAAGTGGAACTCGGATGGATCGGATCCGGTGAGGTTCGGTCGAAGGCGGACGATGTACGTGTCCGGAATAAGAGACGTTGGAAGGCGAATATCGTTCGGATCTGGTGGGTCCAGTCCTAAACAATACAATACTTATTGTCATCTGAAGTATAGTTCTCGGGTCTGACATTTTTATTCGTCTCTGTGCATGTCTGTCTGTATGTATGTCTGTATGTATATATGTATGTATGTATGTATGTATGTATGTATGTATGTATGTATGTGTTGTTGTTGAACGCTTTTATTGTAGCAGCAGCAAGTAACAGTGTAACACTTTTACAAAGTGAAAAAACAAAATGAACAACATATAGCAACTGCACAAATGGAGTCAAAAAAGCTAGTGCTTATGAACACTGACCCCAACTTTCCGTAGTTAGTAGCACAATTTCAAAGTTCTAGAGTAGATATATTATACATGTGCTACTCTATCAACATGACCAAACGATGTTTAAGCACAGCATCTGTTATGTATAAGAAAGTCAGAAGAGTTGAAGGAAAGAAAGAATGGAAGACCAGAATTGTATAAGGGAGGAAAAACAGGTGATAAAGGTAGTGAAAGAGAGGAAAGAACGAGAGACAAGCTAGTGGAAGGAGAGAAGATCAACAAGATACCAGTTTACTTTAATTGAGTTTAACAACAATTTATCTTTACAATGTGACTAGGTTATACATCAATCCTTTCCATAATCTAAAATCATAAAAATCAATAAGGTCTGTTTCTCAAGTTAGAGTGCATCAATCCATTCCATAGTCCAATATGAAGAAGTGTTTTAATTTAGATTTAAAGAGTTGCAGTGTTTTAATTGCTTGCAGTGTGGGTGGTAGTGAATTCCACAAACGAGGGCCTATAACTTGAAGACTATTTGATCTACATATTGTTCTGGCACATGGGATTGTATATTTCTCTGCCCCTCTGGTACAACATGAATGAATTTGGGACGTATATTGGAAGTAGGTTTGAAACTTATGGGGAGGGTATTATTTCTAGATTTGTGCATTAAGACTAGTATTGCAGTTTTTGCTAAATCATATAATTTAAGAATATTTAATGAAGAAAATGTATGTATGTATGTATGTATGTATGTATGTATGTATGTATGTATGTATGTATGTACGTACGTACGTACGTTTATTGGGCAAAGTGGATTTTGGATTAATCATAACCGTAAAAAATCATTAAACGCTACTTAGTAAAGAAAGCAAGGACCATCAGCTTTTCACGAACGCTTCGTCAAATCAGAGATGTTGTCCAGGTGTAATAGAGAATGGCCTCCCTCACGAGCTACGCCTGTTCCCTAGATCATGTACGAGTACTGATACTTTTTCTGGCCAGTTGAAAACCTACCTTTTGCCAGGGCTGGAGAAGGGAGCGCTTCTGAGTAGTTACCTTGAAGAGGCGCTACATAAAGTTTTGAATGAATGCATGAATATTGCACAAAGGGCATGCTACAGTGGTCAGGTGACCAAACAGGGAGGGGGATTGTACTTAAGCCGATTAATTGTAATTAAGCTAATGAAGTGAGGGCTATTTAGTTCGCTTACTTCCTGAGCGATAGTCAAGTGGTTAGTGTGCTGGACCGTCAACTGAGAGTTTGTGGGTTCAAATTCCGCCAGGGCACCAGGCAAGCATTTGTAACCAAATCAGTTTTAATCAGGCCCGCCGAGAGGGGAGAGGCGGCAAAATCCCAGGGGCCCGGCGACTTTTAGGGGCCCAGGCTGGGCCCAGCAATCAACTTATGAAAACTATTATAATCAGTTATACAAAGTTTATGATTTATGCCTTTTAGAATATAATATTACGGACACTTAACTACAATAGTTGCATATATAAATATATTTTTGAAGGGTGGTACCCGGACTTTTATTATTTCAGTTTGTTTAAAAAACAATTTCTCATAAAGTCTCAGGATAGTTAGGGGCCCGTGACTGCTCTGCCTAGGGGCCCGGAATTTCTATCGGCAGCCCTGGTTATAATGAGTGCATTGACCGAACACTGTCCTCGTGAATATTAGATGGTGAGGTGAAGACTGGCCATCCGTCATGATATGCCGAAACTAAGAACTGCTATGGCTCAGGCTCGTTCCTTTGCTTCAAAAATTATTGGTCCCTCACTTTGGAATGCTCTTTCTCCTTCTGTTCGCTCTAAAATTCTCTCTGGCAGTCTCTCTTCTTCCTTCGATTTTCTCAAAACCTGTTTATTTTCGCGGGGCTTAGCACACTGGGAGCGCTTCTGAACGGTTCACCCTATGAGAGGCGCTTTACAAATGCTTAAATACGATACGATACGATAAGAAAGTGAAGTCGCTAACACTTCATGCTATAGCTTTTAAGAGACTGATCTTCTTCTTCCTCTAACTGAAGGAACGGGGGGGGGGCGTGGCTCATTGGATAACATCTGGCACAGAGACCGAGAGGTACTGAGTTCGAGCCCCCGTTGGGCGGATATGCTTTGTAGGCTGCTATTAGCGCCGTTGTATTGCAGGCTGTCTGTTCTGTTAGTAGTTAAGATTTAAATTGCATAACATGTATATGTACAGCGCAGTGCGTTTGTCAGGCGCTTATTAAAGAAAAGATATTATTATTATATTATTATTATTATTATTATTATTATTATTATTATTATTATTATTATTATTATTATTATTATTATTATAGCAGAACAATGAATGGCGTGAGACTAATCAAGAAACCGAAGCTGTCATAGCAAATACCTGGTGATACGTCAGCACTCGCAAAGATGCCAAAGAAGAGGCCGAGACAAATTGCCAGACCTACACAGATCAGGACCACGATAACGATCAAGGCCCACTGCGATCCCCGCAAGTGACATTTCCCTTTCCCACTCTTCTCCTGCGCTTCCTCCTCCACATTTGTAAACTCTTCATCCGACATAGTCCGGAGTGTATGTCGAATCCAACTAGACGCATAGTTGGCCTAGATATATTCTACATCTACCAGCCTATAGGCTTCGAGTGGATTGTATACGACACAGTATCAAGTCCACTTGCTATCTTGAAATATTGTGGCTAAGCATGTCATTTGTCATATTATCAGGTCCTTGGAGTTTGACCTGAAACCCAACCTTAACTACATTTTATCGATTTCGTCTGGGCTGAAATTATGCGAATAAACTGGTTAGAGCGATTTTTTTTCGGCGCTTTAAAATCCAAGAGATTGCGATGCTGAATAACCAGAAAATATTGTCTAACTGGCAATGACGCAACTTTGTCCAACCTCACTCTTTCCTCTCCCCCTTCTTCAACCTTCTCCCTCTCAGTTCCACCCGTTTTCCTATGATATATATATATATATTATATATATATTAAATTTTAACATATATATATATATAAATGTGTGCAGGGCTTTTTAAGGAATTTTTAGAACTGCCCAACCTCGTCTCTCTTTTTCAAAAACCCATGGTAAATTTTTTCCAATTGGATGACAATGACCTTTTTTAGCAATTTTTCACTGCACAAAAATGCTTTTACAGTTGTACAAATTGATTTAGAACTGCACATTTTGTGTAGAACTACACGCTAAAAAAGCCCTGAATGTGTGTGTGTTAAAATTTAATGTGTTTTGTCCACCAATTCAAGGTCGTTCGCCGATAACAACGTACATGTTTACATTCGCTTTCACAACTGTTAAAGCAGGAATACACACCGCTCGTCGTTAATTGTCGCCCCTTGAACTTGCTTCAAACCAAAATGGCGCTGCCATGTCGCAAAAATGTATCGTATTGCATTGTATTTGATCATTTACGAGTATAAAGCGCTTCTCACAGCCTAATGCTTCAGAAGGGCTCCCAGTGCGAGGTACTCCGAGGAAAGGATGGTTTTGAGATGAGAGAAAGAGGTAGAGATGCCACCCGACAGGATGGCAGAGCGTAGAGAAATGCCTTCGCACAGGGCCAGAAAGTGGTGGTGACTATCACAGCCACTTAAAGACAGTTTACTTAATGAATGTATATGTCTTCCGTCGTCTGACTGGCAGACATCCCATGAATGCACAGGGTGGCCCAATATAAAATGTTCCACCGGATAAAATGCAATTTCTCCGTAACCAATAGACATTTTTCTACCAAACTTTTAGCATTTACAGAGGAATGATTTCAGAACAATCCACGAAACTTTCACCTAACAATTTGCATAGCTTCAAAAGTTACAGCTGTTTAAATATTAAATTTCATTTTTTCGAATTTTTTCGAATTTCCGCAGATGAGCGGTCCAATAATAGTTATTTCTTTAAGATTTTTTCACAAAGACATTGTTTTGTAACACCCAAATAATGATGCCGTCATATGACCTCATTACAAGTGGTAAAGAAAGTGTTTATGAAGCAAGCTGTTAATAATTGCAGATATTTTAAAATATATTAAGTGCGTTTGGTCTGCCGGCAAAAAACCGCGATTTTCACGAAAAGTCGTCTGGTGGTCGAGAGATCCAAGTTTGCGAAGCACATCATGGTTCTGGCGTGTGTTACGGCGATAAGGGAAGACTGCACTTCATCCCAGACAAGGCTAAAGTAAACGCTCAACTTTACGTTGAAACTCTATTATGGAGGGGGGGGCGATAGCGCATTTGATAACATCTGGCACAGAGAGCGAGAGGTACCGAGTTCGAGCCCCCTGCTAGGGCGGATATGCTTTGTAGGCTGCTATTAGCGCCGTGTATTGCAGGCTGTCTGTTCTGTTAGTAGTTAAGATTTAAATTGCATAACATGTAAATGTACAGCGCAGTGCGTTTGTCAGGCGCTAAAAAAAACCAGACTCATTGAAGACTGCAAGTTTGTTCTACCATCTGGTTTCATTTTCCAGCAGGACGGTGCGCCTGCTCACACGGCAAGGTTGGCTCAAGGCTTTATTGCCACCAACTGCAGTGACTTCATTGGCAAAGATGAATGGCCACCAAACTCTCCAGACCTTAACCCTCTTGATTATCACATCTGGGGAGCTATGCTTGAACGCTACAAGACATTTCATCCAAAGCCGAAGAACATTGACGAGCTGAAAAAGTCTTGCAGCTAACATGGAACCAGCTGCCGCAGGACTCAATCAACAAGGCCATACTGAGCTTCACAAAAAGACTTCGAGCTTGTGTGAAAGCTAGGGGTGGACACTTCGAACATGCCTTGAGATAAACTGCTCAACAGATTTCTGATTTCGTAATGAAAGATGATTTTATTTGACATTGAAAATTGCAAGTGACTGTCCATTTTTCTTCGGAAATTAAAAAAATGGAATTTAACATTTAAACAGCTGTAACTTTTGAAGCTATGCAAATTGTTTAGTGAAATTTTCGTGTTTGGTTGAAAATTTATTCCTCTATAAATGGTGAAATTTTTATATACAAATCGCAATTGGTTGCGGAGAAATTTCATTTTATCCGGTGGGACATTTTATATTGGGCCACCCTGTATAAGTATAGGCATTCATGTGGCTCCAGCGTTTTATTATAATCAGTCTATGTCTCCGATGTTTCTACATGTAGACGCAGAAGTGTCTGCATTTACCATACATAGACCTGTTTGTCAAGTGGGCATATACTTTTATCTGGACTTTTGGTCCTATCTATGTGGATCCTCAACTGAATGATTCACGGGCCTGTGCTTGCATGGCGGATGTCAATCTTTGAAACCATTACCGTGTCTCCAATTTGAACATCCAAAGCGCTTTTCATTTCTTAATGTTGCACGCCTCGTGTCTGGTAAAACTAGTCACTGTGCTTTGGCTATGAAAACCCGACAATGTATAAGTTCATAAGCAAAAATCTGAGTGCCAAAACACGTCTACAAAGCAGCTTAACCCCTTATCAGTTATATCGAAGTCTTACAGGCAGTCCGAGATAATCAATTTTGGAGTGCAAAATGCGTCTATAAAACTAAACAATCAATTTATAACTTAAGCTCAATAAGTATAGCTTGTGGCTACTCCGACTAGATATTCACATCTTTGAGGGCTTTATTCATTCATTCATTCATTCATTACGAAGTTTTATATAGCGCCCCTTCAGGTTACTACTCAGGAGTGCTCCCGACCCCAGCACGGCTGAAAAGGACAGTTTTGAGGCAAGTATAGAAAGATTCAGGGTGGATTCTTGGATGCAAGCGCAGCGTTAAAGGGAGCCCGTTCCAGAGGGAGGTGCCAACCACTGAGATTAACATGCCTGGCAGGTAGGTACGACAGAAAGAGAAGGCTGTGGGTACAGTACGCAATTGAGTAGGAGAGGATTGAAAGGTAGGCTTTCATGCTTACCATATCAACAGATGACTCGGTTTGTGCAGTTGCTTGATGTTAGTCATAGGTCACTCAGTGATCCTACTTAGTAATCTAATTGGCTAATTGTTAGTCATAGGTCACTCAGCAATCCTACTTAGTAATCTCATTTATTTAGTTAGGAAGTCCTATAGCGCTGCTCAAGTATTAGCACGAAATCGCTTAAGCAATCACCAAAATGCAAATTTAAACATGACTGTTCCTTCCTACGATTTCATCTTAACTGACTATGAAAAAGATAAGACACACTGAAGTATGGTATGACAGACAGATTTTTGTTTTCAGTTATTTTGTCACCTCTTTATACGTGTAGTTCTGTGAAATGAAAGATAAACCTTTCGCCGATAAAGGCATAAACGCCCACGTGTCTGTATTCTTACCATATTCGATTACCTCTTAAGAAACATCTCTGATTACAACTATTTTATTGATTTTGTAATTAGTCGCGCTACAAGTACAACCTTTGCATTTTGACGACCTGCGTTAAGTAAATATCATACTTCACAGGGACGGATCCAGAAAGTTTATGAGGGGGGAAATGGGCGTCCGAAGGACGATCGTTGAGGCGCGTCACGCCAAGCCCCCCCCCCCCCCCCCCCCCCCCCCCCCCCCCCACTTAAATTTTTTTTGAATTTCCACACTGCAATGGTTGCGTTTTAGGTTGTCATGTGAACAAATTGCTCTAATATTTCAAAACTGATAGGAATCAGATGTCACTCGTAGCTAAGATGTTGTTTGAGTCGTGTTTGAGTTTGACTGCAGACAGTAGTAGGAAACCAGACATCTATTGATATCAATATAAAACCTAGAAAATACGTTCAATTTTCAAGAACGCCACAAGCCTTAAGGTAAACGAATTGCTTACCAGGACTCAGTTAGCAGAAATAGTTAACACAAACCAAGCAAGAAGGATTCAACTACCTTATCGGGAATCCATGTAGTAATGTTGTAGTTTTACTAAGTGTTCAAGGAACACAACATTTTAAAATTTGATATTTTGATATTTGAGAGACAACACTTGAGATAAGCTATTTAGTTGTACAATTATACTATTTTTTATTTATATATCCTCATTTTCTTTTCTTCACCAAAGATCACGGAGTGAACATAGTCTAGTTGGCGATGGGGGCTGGGGGGCACGTCCTGTGTAAATTTCAAATGGGGGAGCATGGCCGGATTGGCCCCCCTGGATTCGCCCCTGATACTTCATTCATGAGATGAAGCAGAAGAGCTTTTCAACGACGCACTTTAATCGAACAATAAATAACTCGGACATCGGCGTTGTTCACCTTTTAACCGCCTACAGTTGCGTGCATGCCGACCATTTTGGATCATTGTCGGCATTAATCGTTTGATTTCTGACTGAGACTGACTCTGATTGATCTCTCTAAGCTCTGGCCAATTGATTTCATCGATACGGCGATCACCCCCACCCCGTTAGCCAACTGCATGGGGTTCACCTGAGCTTCAATAAACAATACATAGGCCAAGATTATGTTAACTGTAGGTTTTAAACAAAGGACTAAGAACTTCAATTTCTTCTTTACTTCATAATACAAAAATTGTTAGCCTGAACAAATTTAACTTCTGCATAAATACATCGATATAATTAGGTTACAATTAATTATGCAACAATTATTGAACAATGACAATTGGCTGTTAAGTCCGACATTTGGCTACAGCCATGATTGATGCAATTATAATGCCACTCTGTAATACACCTGAATTTATGGAAATGACACTCAACATATGGAACATAAACAAATCCGTTGTTTAAAACTCTCCACAAGTTTTTGCATATGTGTGTGTATGTATGTATGCATGTGTGCATGAATGTGTGCATGTATGCTTTTATGATGTATGGATTGATTGATCATATGTAGGCCACCTATGTATGAATTTATGATGTATGAACGAATGTAGGTCCTATCTTGCATACGTGTCTGTAGGCGCATATGGACACTTAAACACCGCCAGCGTAAAACTCAAAACAATTATATCTTCTATTTAGGCCCACGCACACACGCCCAGTATAATATTATGTGTAAATGCATATGTGCAAAATGCATATTCAGGCCTGCAATGGATATGCTGAAAAAGAGAACAGAAAGAATTCAGAGTTCAACAGCCATAAAGCAGCAGAGTTAAGCGACAGTATAGGTCTACACATACACACCCATGTACACATGCCCACACATACTTATACAGGCACATACGTAGAAACGTACACATTTCAGAAAACGAATCGTGGGTCAATGGTTTGCGGAAAGGCGATACGTCTTAGAAACTGATATCTCGTGAGTAGCTATCAACTTCTTTAACCACTTTGTACCCTTTATGACTTCTGGTATAGACTCTGGCCTATTGAATGTCGCCCGGACTTCTCCAACGCATTGAAGTTTTTTGAAAATGTTACACTTCTGCGACCATCAGTTTTGCATTATAATATGCGGCGCTTTGTGAAGTGCATGTTTTGAATGGTTCTTCTCTTGATATTATTACCCTTAAGAGAGTATTTATATCAATTCATGATGAGAATTATCTTTTCATTGTTTACGTGCAATGACTCAGTATCAAGTGACCTGTCCTGTCGAGTGATTTTTATTATCTATGACTCATTATCTAGGCTTATCCATTTGTCTCATTGCCCATAGTGGTCTAGAGTGGAACACGGTATAACCGAGTTGATAAGGCATTCGGCCTGTAGCGCGTAGACTAGAGTAGGCTATGGGTTTGAGGCGATTACTGCGAGGCTGGTATCAAATACAGTTGTATCATCATCACCGTCGTCGTCATCATCATCATCGTCGTCATCATCATCATCGTCATCGTCATCATTATTATTATTATCATTATTGTCGTTGGTGTTGCTGTTATTTTAGTAAAGCTACTGCTGAAGTTGAGTTTTGCGTCTCATGACTTGATATTTCTTGGGACCCTTTATATTCTTTTATTTCTAAGTTCATATTGCTCTTACTTCATTTTCATCACCGACGTTCTTCTGCCTATAGGCACAAAGCCATCTGGTCCAACGACTCAACTCAGCGTATTCTAAACCTGTCTTTGCTCAATGCTACTAGTATAGAGGCGCTGCTGATTACAAGCGGCGCTAAATAAATAAACCGATTAATTATTCACCTCCTTTGACCGGTGAGATGCAGCTAACCATGGCAATGAATTCCAGTTACAGCTGGTCTCCTAGCTACTGTTACGATCCCATGGCATCTGAACATTTGAAGCGTCTTCTCTCAAAACACAGTCACCTCTTGACCTCGTGACGTCATCAGCTAATCGTAATCGTAATCGTAATCTCCAAACTTCTAAAGCGCCACTCGAAAGCCAAGCGCAGGGCACCAGCTTATTCACGAGCGCTGCGTATAGTCAGAGGGTTGTCCAAAAGAGTAGTCCGAGGGAGGTCCGTGTCCGGTTTCCAGAGGATCAGAGAGGGCACAGCAGATGTTAAGGCGGGTGTCTTTTAGGTCGAGGATTGGAGGGTACAGGATCAGAAGAGTCAGGATAAGAGTTCTTGAAAAGCAGAGACTTTAGTTTCGAGTGGAAAGCCTTGGGGGTCATCAGCTAAGAGCCTCTTCCGATAAACGCTCCTCGTGGACGGTTAAATAATCTGCATCAGTAGTCAACGCATCATTGTCATCTTTGGTCCTCATCATCATCATAATCATCGCGCCTGACGACCGTCCTTCGTTCAACTGCTCGTCTTCTACAGAGTCGTTGTTGCCACCTGGCGATTGAAGCTGCTGATCATCGGAGTCGTCGTCGCCATCTGGCGAATGAACGTGCAGTCGTTGGTCGTCGTCGTTGGCGTCATCTGGCGACTGAAAGCGCTGCAGTTGTTCGACGGCGATCTTTCGCATGGCGATCTGCTCTCGCAGTTCGTGGCGCTCCTGAAGAAGGCGTACAAGATCCTCGGATACGACTGAATATGGGAAACAGAAAGAACGAAGCTAATCCGCTATATATATAACAATACAAGATCTATCTTTTTAAATAAAATATCACTCTCATTGGTTTCTTGAATTCATGTACAGCGCCCTTTTATTCGGCCTCGGTTGTATACGGTGCAATATAAATCGTATTATTATTATTATTATTATTAGTATTATTAGTATTATTATTATTATTATTATTATTATTATTATTATCATTATTATTATCATCATCATCATCATCATCATCATCATCATCATCATCATCATCATCATCATCATCATCATCATCATCATCATCATCATCATCATCATCGTCATCATCATCATCATCATCATCATCATCATCTCCATTATTATTATTATTATTATTTTTTTTATGCCCTGAGGTACTTCATTCCCCCAGGGACTTATAAATTATAAAAGCAATGTGTCTGGAACGGCTGATTATTATTATTATTATTATTATTATTATTATTATTATTATTATTATTATTATTATTATTATTATTATTATTATTATATTATTATTATTATTATTACAGCAGCAGCAGCAGCAGCTGCTGCTGCTGTTATTACTATTACATCATCGTCATCATCATCATCATCATCATCATCATCATCATCATCATCATCATCATCATCATCATCATCATCATCATCATCATAATCATCATCATCACCACCACCACCACCACCACCACCACCACCACCACCACCACCACCACCACCACCACCACCACCACCACCACCACCACCATCATCATCATCATCACCACCACCACCACCACCACCACCACCATCATCATCATCATCACCACCACCACCACCACCACCACCATCATCATCATCATTAATTGCTAATAATAGTTACTTAGTTACTTTAATCTCGCTGATGTCTAATGAACAAGAAATCAGCGGCGATTGCACATGAAACCAAGCCATAATTAGGTCAATAATTATAATATTATAGATAATCTGCTGTTTTTAGCTATGCTAAGACGCACCTGCTCAGATCTCTTGGACAACCATGTTCAAGGCGCTTTGAGGGGTTCCTAAAATCTCTCTTTGTATGTTCCTAAAATCTTTCTCTCGGTATAGACTGTGATTGTTCCCAAAACTCTGTCTGTATCTGCATGCTACTAAAACCTGTCTGTCTATTTTCCTAAATCTGTTTTCCTGTGTGTATGGATGTCTTTTTGCTGGCGTTTCTGTGTGTTGAGTCTGTAGAAAGAGAGGGATGAGGAAGAGGAGAAAGAAGGAGGAGCAGCAGAATGAGGATTTGCAGGGACTTGAACAATAAATAAAACGGGAAATTGGAATCGAACCGGAGCTTCTGATTGGTAGTTCTACTGATCTGATTGTATATCGATTAGGAAAAGCGACGACAGATGGCTGCAGCTATTACGGTCAGAAATTGGCGAAGCAAAGGGACGCTTCCTTCCGCCATCCACCTTCTCCTTCTCCTACTCCTCCTCCTCCTGCTTTTTCTCCTCACATTCACCCTTCTTCTGCCACTGACATTTCCTCTGTCTCTGTCTGTCTCTGTCTGTCTGTCTCTGTTTGTATGTCCGTCTCACTCTGTGTGTCTGACTGTCTGTCTCTGTCTGTCTTTCTTTCTCTCTGTCTCTCTCTCTGTCTCTCTCTCTCTGTCTGTCTCTGTCTGTCTGTCTGTCTCGGTCTGTCTGTCTCTGCCTGTCTCTCTCTTGTCTCTCTCTGTTTCTCTCTCTTGTCTCTCTCTCTGTGTCTCTCTGTCTCCCTCTGTCTCTCATTCCCCCTTGCTCCATTCTCTGCCAATTGAAATTCGGTCGATCGTCGACCACCATTCATTCAGTCGGTCGAACGGAGGACACAGCGTGGACGGGCAATTGCATCATTCGCAGCTGAAAAGATCTCGCTTCGAATACGACGGATGATTCTCAGCGCATTCTTCGATCTCTCTCTGCAGCCCGATTTCTCTGTCTGGCTGTGTCTCCCTGTAGTCTCT
>JACEVL010000807.1:1742500-1747500 GCA_020284085.1 Aporrectodea caliginosa | reverse complement strand
CTGAAATCGATTTCATAATACCCCCGGGAGTAGTCTGAACCTGATTGGATAATTGAAGTGAGTAGTGACTAAAGGACGGGGGAGAGTGAAATGGTAGGATGATCGTGTGGAGCGGGGTGGTTGGATGGTGAAGAGTTGGAGACGATATAGGCCTACTTGGGATGGAAGTTTTTCTTTCCCACAGCTGGTTCATACTGTAACCCAGTGTAAATACATTTTCCACACTCACACGCACACACAGAGATACACTTACAACACACATACACACATTCACTTACACACATTCACACATACACCTACATATCTACACATCACATACGCTTACATTCACACACAAACATACACATAGCTGCTGGACATAGCAAGCCACAAATACACTTACGCACATGCACACACACACACACACACACACACACACACACACACACACACACACACACACACACAAGTACACATCGTTCCTGCGTGGACAAAGCAAGCCGCAAATGGTATCCTAATTCACACCAGCCATTGCCTTCTATAATACACGGCTGTCAGTAGAATTCAATGGACCGGCACTATAGGCACCTCCAACCAGGACAAACCCCGTCACTTACAAATGTTCCTCGATATATCGGTCTATAATTATAGAGCGGTCTTTTATAGTAAGTGAGAAAATTCAGTCGATGCAACAATCCTTATTTAACGCTTCACGCGTCCGGACAAAAACGAAAAGGAACATATGATATAGACCATGGAATAATCTATGAAACCGTTATCCTTCTGCTAATCGATGTGGGTATACTACTATTATGTGCCGCGACACACACACACGCACACGCGCTCTCTGAGGTTTCGTCGTGCTAAATGACTTTAGCTATGGCACTTAATGCCAAGTGCCATTCCTCGAGTGCATTATTAACATTCCGTGAAGCGAGGCAAGCGGTGAAGAGGCCAATGCACTTCAGCATCGCATGTCCTGCGCACATTTGTCCCTTCGTGGCTGAGGACACTTGACCCTAATGGCAAAGGTCGACGCTTTCTTCTCGAGTCGTTCATTCATTTCTGCTCCAATTATTGCAGAATTCATAGGAATGTTACGACGGGAATTGAACTGGAGGGCACCCCGTCACAACATGAGGAATCGCTCTCTACCAAACACCACAACCCCAGTCAGGTCCACGCAGGCACATTCCATCCATATAGTTCAGTCATAGGCTGCTGTGGCATACGCATATATATATATATATATATATATATATATATATATATATATATATATATCATATGTTATCATAAAGTATGACATGTATGATAGAATTTGTATATCAAATATTCTATATAGCGTTATATACCTGACATATCTATATACATGTGTGTGCATGTGTGCGCGTGTGCGTGCGTAGGTGCGTGCGTGTACGATCCAGACTCTATACCAATCTATTAAGAAAATGTAGAATAATTAATTGTATGTTAATTAACTGAACGTCATTTAGTTGCATGTTAATTAGTTATATGCTAATAAGGTGAATTTTAATAAGATGTTTGTTAATTAGTTGTTCGTTATTGTATTGTCAGTTAGTTTTGTGTTAATAAAATTCGTGTTAGGTTCACTGATTGTATGCTATAACTGGCTCTGTGTTTACTAGTTTTATGTAAACTGATTGTATGCTAACTGGCTGTATGTTAATTGCGAGTGTGTTAATTAGTTTTATGCTATTAAGATACAGTATTTTAATAAGTTGTAAGTCAACTGCATGGTTGTATGCTAAGTAGCCGTTTCCTTAATCACCTGTATGTTAATTAGTTGTTTGTTAATTAGTGCAGAATTACTCACGTGACATGACTTCGCCATATTTGTTTCGTCGTAAGGTACGAAGTAGATTTCGCTTTTCGTCTGTAAAATAAAATTTCACTCATTGATTACGATGGTAATGAGTGAAGTATGGAACTGCATTTGTGAGGTAGTTGAAATGCGCTATATTAAGTGTTCTGATACGTACATACAATGTCATACATACATGCATAGTTGCATGCATAGCCTACATACATACATACATACATACATACATACATACATACATACATACATACATACATACATACATACATGCACAGTATTACATACATACATACATACATACATACATACATACATACATACATACATACATACATACATACGTACATACATACATACATACATACATACATACATACATACATAGTATTACATACATACATACATACATACATACATAGAAAACTGTGCACGAACAACTTTCTACACAAGGGTCATCCATTAATTATGTCAACAAAATAGGGGGGGAGGGTTTGGAAAAGTTTGACAGTTGTTGACAGGGGGGAGGGGGTTTGGCTCAAGTTGACGTCAACAAATTTTTTGGAATAAATCAAAAAAATATGGTAAATGACTAAAAAAAGGTCATCAGGAAAAATTGTCTAAAAAAGGTCATCGGGGGGGTTCTGGGATTGTTGACATAATTTTTGTGGGGTCCGTCAATGTTTGACAGTTGTTGACAAGGGGAGGGGGTCAAAAAGGCCTAAAATTTGTTGACATAATTAATAGACGACCCCCAAGTCCACTCAGCCTGCATGCTGGAACTCGCAGCCGCTAGATCACAGACCATACCGAATTACATCACCGTGGTGCATTGGCCTGTTTTCTGAGCTGTAAAAAGGCTCTACACAAATGTGCGATTTAATCGCAATCTATATCTAGAAATTTCTATAGCGCCCAAAAGCTTATTCACAGGAGCATACAAGCTGACGTGTTTCGGTCCTCTGCCAATAACTTAAGTCTGTTATAACTGTGTCTATTTAGGCCTGCCAGTTAAGGACCCAGTTAGCTACATGGCTATGGCGTTCGTCCCATGCATTTTCGTGCTTCACGCTGTCGTTTCGCCTCCCGATGGTAGCATGTTTAAAAGATTTTAATCTTGGGCTAGCACCGTCCGTACACAGGGACTTTAAATGGCCAGTATTTTCAAACGGGCGGCATTGGTGAAGTATCTCACGTGATCAATTCATTGAAAAACAAGCAGGAAGGAGGCTATTATGGTCGCTAAAGAAAAACATGAGCACGTTAATGTTTAAGCAGTGGCGTAAATCAAGGGGGGCAGAGGGGGACTGTCCCCAAAGTTTTGACTGGGGTCCATCTGTCCTCCCCAAAACTGCAAAAACCAGTTTCCGAAAAAAACTGTCCCCGAAAAGTTATGTACAGAGTTTCGCCTCTGTGTTTAAACGCCTACGCAACGCGTCAAATGCGAGTAGTAGCCTACTAGTCTGACGCGTAAACTCCGCCACGGTTTGTTTTCTGACAGTGCCAGTCCCAAGCCTGGATAAAGGAGGAGGGCGACGCTAATGGTCTTTGTTACCACACAGCTAGTCGTTAAAAAGGAAACACACACACACACACACACACACACACACACACACACACACACACACACACACACACACACACACACACACACACACACACACACACACATACACACACACACACACACACACACACACACACACACACACACACACACATTGACGCTTATATAGCTATGTTGAACTTGGGCCTGCCGGTCTAATCTAAGGCCAACAGTTGTAGCCAATAGAATCGACGCCAACAGGTAGTTTATGGCACCAGAGTCTCCACCTAGCGTTCAGCCGAGAAACGACTGGCAGAGTTATATCCCATTCAGCGCCAAACGCTTATTTGGCTACATCCATCTCGCCCATTACAAGTGGTTATGAGTAGCAGGTAAATATATAGTCGTCGAGTTGTGATAATAAATACGTCACTCCACCCATTCAGTTAGTTGGACATCACTGCAATGGACCGACACTAGTGTGATTTCTGACGCAAAGTGCTGTAGAAATGACATGTCTGGAGAGTGCAATGTGTAATATGCATTTATGAGAGTTTGCCTAGTGGCTAGTGTGCTGGGATATCAACCGAGAGGTCGGGGTTCAAATCCCCACCAAGGCAGATATTTGTTTTGGGATTTCTGCTCCATCTGCCATTCTGCCTCCCTATTCAACTCAGCTGTAATGAGTACAGTGACCGTACACTGTCGGTGGGATTACTGTGGGAAGATGAGACGGCGAGGGAGAGGACTGGCCAGCTACCCACATATTCTGAGGCTAAGAAAATGAAGTCGCTAACACTTCATACCCATGGCTGCCTCTCAGGCTAGCTTCAAGGACTGCTCTTCTTCTATAGTAGCTCAAGTCACCTGGGGTCAAACTCCGCCACTACTCGTCACTCCGCGGTAGTGCCAGTCCTAAGCCTGAATGAAGGAGGAGGGCGACGCTAATGATCTTTATTATCATATATACAGCGCCGTGAAACTGCAACTACTACCATGCACTCACCTGGAACTAACACACGGTTTTATTCCAACATCTGATATTTCACTTACCAGTTCAAGTACAGTTTGCCAGTTCGAGGAAGAGTATACAGCTGACATTTCTGAGTATTTTACGCACCACACTATTACATTCACTTTCCATTTTGTCCAAAATATCTGCCCGAGTTATATGTTCACAATAACAAGTACGCAGAAACACGCAACCGAAACATTTCCCTATTGTACGAATCCCACAAAACAGACATCTGTATCTCAATAGCCCTATGAAGAAGGCCAGCACAATTCACATATATAGACGAGTCTGTAAGCAAGCGACGACCGTCTTATACGTTGCGTTCGTTGCGTATGTGCTGTTGTTACGGACATCGGTCCTTCATTCGTCTGTATACAGCCAGGACACGCACCTGCACGCAGACGCTTTTTGTGCGCGTGCGCACGTATACAGACCTCAAGCAGACGACGACGACGACGACAACGATGATGTCTGTCGTGCACGTTGGGCTGCTGAGGCAGAGGCTGGTGGAGGAGATGAAGGAGGCCTTTCAATGATTGTGAGACCTCGATAACAGTGATGGATGGCTTTACTGTTGTCTTTCCGCCGTCAAATAGGCTCCAGACTGTTCTATGTCCATA
>JACEVL010000807.1:1737500-1740000 GCA_020284085.1 Aporrectodea caliginosa | reverse complement strand
CAGTGGGTGCCTGGCACCCAGAAGAATCAGACCTGCATAGATAGCCGTATACTATGGAATCTATGTGCTTGCATGCAAACGCAAACATAATATCTGTGGCATAGATATATACATAGCATAGAATATGGCATGTAGGCCTATCTATAAAAATACATTTAATAAATAATAAATAAAAAATAATAACTAAAAATACATGCATATATACATAAATACACACATGTATATGCAATTATGCATGTATGAGTGGCATTCGTCACCTGGGCGTGTGTCAAGCGTGTAATGATTGTTCTATGGAGATTGGCAGATTCGTCCTCACTTGGCCAACCCCTCAGACGAGATGAGCGTCCAATTTACCCGATTATACCACATGCAGCCGACACTTTATACGCCGACCCCCATTAACTCACACGATTTATTATAGTGCCACATCGCTTGTAATTATATTTACCATATTAAGTAAACATACACTAACATACACACGTATACGCTAGCACAAGCATCTATAAATAAAGGTTTATATATATATATATATATGCATATTAGATTGTTTTTGTATACAAAGCTTACTTGAGGGATTCATACGTGCGATTAATTGGGGTCCTTAAGGTTTACGATATGCAGCTGAGTTATTCAGCTCGCAAACAATAACTATCGTCACAGACAGACAAAAGGATGAAAAGACCGACAGACAGAGATATGAACAGAAAGACAGACAGATATAGAGGTAGGTGTGGATGGAAAGAAAGTTGGATAAACAGACATGCATACAGACAGAAAAATAGATAATGGATAGAGAGTCATGCAGACAGAAAGCCAGATAGATGGACAGACGTATAAAAAGAGATAGACATACGAATGGAAATACAGACGAATATACAACAGAATGACAGACAGAATAATAGATAAGTGGACAGACAGTCACGCAGACAGAAAGACAGACATAGAGATATAGGCATACGAATGGAAAGTCTGAAGGATATAGGCCTTTATACAGACATAATAATGACAGACAGAATGTGTGAGATTGATAAATAAATAGACGGGTATAGACAGCCAGAAAGGCAAACAGGCAGATTCAGTCACTCAGCGATAGATAGACATACAGGCAGACAGACAGAGAGATAGATAGATAGAAATGATTGACAGATACAGCTTTGTTTGTCTCCTGTTATCCAGTGAAGCGCCATCTTGTTGCTGTGGTTCAGGTGCTGTTGTTCTCGTGTTCTGCTCAGCCTGTCTCTACTTCCTTAACTGAGGCACTTAAAAACAGAGTATCATCTTCCAGTTGACTATAATATATGTACAAGAATTACTCATTCATTAAATAAATCGGACGCTTGCCGCAAAAAACGAGTCGTTCGTATACAAGGAACTTTAGAAATGAGAAACTATTGTTTCCGCAGCTTTCGATAGGCTATGGTTGACCACAATATTCTTCTTCATCGTCTTGAGGCTTCTTATGGGTTACAGGGCCTCCTCTTTGTTGGTTTCGATTATATTTGTCCCACATGATTATCACGGGTGATTCCAGAACTAAATGTATCCACATTAAATTGGGTGTTCCTCAAGGCTCTGTCCTGGACTCCTGGGTCCCGTGCTTTTCATTCTATATACGGCTGACTGTACGTGATCTGGGTGTATAGCTATATATCTCCTTTTCTTTTAAAGACCATCAATCAATCAATCAATAAAAGAAACTTGATATAGCGCCCCTTCAAGATATCTACTCAGAGGCGCTGCCGGTCCAACCATTATCTCTAACCTTACACGTTCCTCGTATTTTCACGTAAGACGTCTCAGGTCTGTTCAGCGTTTTGTATCGTCTTCTCTTTTCACCACGCTTTCATACGCTCCCGAATTGACTATACTGCAATTCCTTCCTATACTCCGACCTCATTCAACCTCCTCGCCTCGTCCACTCCGCTCTCTCATTGGTCTTCCCAAGGTTCGTCTTTCACCTCTGCAGTCGGTAAAAAAATGCGGCCGTCAGATTAATAGCACACCTAACACGCTATATACTCTCGCATTTCTACTTTCATGTTTGAACAACTGCACTGTCTCTCTCTCTCTCTCTCTCTCTCTCTCTCTCTCTCTCTCTCTCTCTCTCTCTCTCTCTCTCTCTCTCTCTCTCTCTCTCTCTCTCTCTCTCTCTCTCTCTCTCTCTCTCTCTCTCTCTCTCTCTCTCTCTCTCTCTCTCTCTCTCTCTCTCTCTCTCTCTCTCTCTCTCTCTCTCTCTCTCTCTCTCTCTCTCTCTCTCTCTCTCTACACGCATTAAATTCAAAATCCTCATTCTGGTCTTCAACGCACAACGGGGTCTTGCCCCAAAATATCAGGCTGATGTATTACTTCGGCCTCATTCAGCCTGCTCGCACTGTCGGATCCGCTCTTCAAACAGACTTGATCTTCTAGTTCCTCAAACTAGAACAGCTATGGCTCAGTCCCGGTCCTTTATCTTAATTGGTCCCCCTCTTTGGAAAACGCGGTCTCCATCTACTCGCTC
>JACEVL010000807.1:1697500-1732500 GCA_020284085.1 Aporrectodea caliginosa | reverse complement strand
ACTAGAGGGTCAAAGAGACCATAGAATCAGTGAAACCAATAGAACCAGAGGGTCAAAAACACCAAAGAGACCATAGAATCAGTGAAACCAATAGAACCAGAGGGTCAAGAACACCAGAGGGTCAAAGTGACCATAGAATCAGTTAAACGAATAGAACCAGAGGGTCAAGAACACCAGAGAGTCAAAGAGACCATAGAATCAGGTAAACCAGAGGGTCAAGAGAACCAGAGGGTCAAAGAGATCAGATGGTCAGAGAAACCAGAGCGTCAGACACCATAGAATCAGATAAACCAGAGGGTCAAAGAGACGAGAGGGTCAAAGAGATCGTCGGGTCAGAGAATCCAGCGTCAGAGACTCTAGACGGTAAGTGATGTGAATTGGAATCTCTGCAACCTCTATCAGCATTACTTTCTAGCAATAAATATGTGCTCGGTTTTTACTCGCTAGGTGGAGCCAGTGGTTCATCGAATCAACTAGTTGGAGATCTTTGGCGGTGAAACTTTATTGGTGAGTCATAGGAAGCGGGACAGTTACAATCGTATGGCCAAGCAAGTATAGGCTCCTACCTGTACAACCAAGGTCACGCAGGTAGGGCATATGCCTATATAGGCCTATGGGCATACCTGTAGGCTAGGGACGAGGTCGTATAGGCCTGTATGTCCCTGAACAGGTTTGTGGCTATAGGTGGATAATGTTTGGAGATGGTGCAACAGGCATAGGCGAAAATCTGTACATAACTTTGGGGACAGATTTTTGCTGTGGCGGGGTTTTTGCATTTGTTGGGGGGGGACAGATAGGCTCCAGTCAAAACTTTTGGGGAGGACAGTCCCTCTGTTCCCCTGTGGCCCCATGATTTACGCCACAGGCAACAAAGGACGACGGTGTGGGAAAGGACTTTAATAAGGGTTCAAAAAGCTGCAAGAGAAGCACCTTGCTGAGCTTGCTCACATGCTCACTTGGGTCCATGTAGTACCCATATTCTCATATGAAATCCGTATGGAGACCATCTGGGTCCCATTTAATGCATATGGAAATGGTGGGAGGGCATACTGGTGTGCTAATAGCATAGACCTGTGGGTCAGCAATTTAATTTTGATCATAAATCTACCCATGGTAATAATTAGTCCATATTGAGAGAGTAGGTCTACAACTCTACATAATTAAAGCCGCGGAGAACCTGCTGAACGATTAGCTTGCCAACAGACAACAGTTACTGTTAAAAGAGATAATACTCGACCTAAGCATGGGTGCGGTTACATTTTATTGGAGTGTTTGATTTTCGAATCGTGAATTAGCCTTTTGGTGAAGAAAGAATGGCTGAGATAGGCCAAACGTTGTGGCATAGTGCCAGTGAAGTACATGTAGGCCAATGAATAATTATATATGTATATATACAGGGTGGCCCAATAAAAAATGTCCCACCGGATAAAATGCAATTTCTCCGCAACCAATTGAGATTTTTCTACCAAAATTTCAGTATTTACAGAGGAATGATTTTTCAACAATCCATGAAAATTTCACTAAACAATTTGCATAGCTTCAAAAGTTAAAGCTGTTTAAATAGTCAATTCCATTTTTTCAAATTTCCGAAGAAAAATGGACAGTCACTAACAATCAATTTTTAATGTCAAATAAAATCATCTTTCATTACAAAATCAGTAATCTGTTGAGCAGTTTATCTCAAGGCATGTAAACCTTCTCTTGCATTAGTCACCGTATCTGCTAATCAACCGGATGTAAGTTCGGGCTGTTTCAATTGGCGGTCAAAGATTAGGAGGTATGAAATCAAGAGTCTCCTTTGTCGGCAGTTCAACAGTTTCAAGAGCTCGGTGAGCTGGAGCGCCATCTTGAAATGTGTAATAATACGAATATTCCCGGATATCAGGGAATAATTTTTCCGACAGCAAACAATCCCGGTAATAGGCTCCATTTAGTTTCGCACCTGGTTCTGTGAAATGGATTTCCTTTTTACCAAGAGATAATGCACCAATTTCTTGTCATCCTTAACAGTTGAATTTTGATAGAAATGACGTCATTATTCTATAACATGAACTTGTATATTTTAAGAAGTGTTAGCTAATTCTGTCAGGATTAAAACGGTTTTGGAATTTTAAAAATCTATGAATATTTGCTAGTATATTTTCATATTACCATAAGGGTCCCTTTTCCCCCGGACACAGTGTATATATGTATATATATATATATATATATATATAGTTTTTATATACACACGACTTTAATCTGCTCTCCTGGAAAACCCGGGACTTTTTCTGCATGGATTATTGCCACCTAAAAGGAAAACAGTCTATGCCCTTAAACCGATATAGCGCATGACCGAATATTGCCTAAAGTTGATGATAACCGTATACGAGGACAGAGGAAGA
Source organism: Aporrectodea caliginosa (assembly GCA_020284085.1). Taxonomy (NCBI): domain Eukaryota; kingdom Metazoa; phylum Annelida; class Clitellata; order Crassiclitellata; family Lumbricidae; genus Aporrectodea; species Aporrectodea caliginosa. Next base: position 1,730,116 of record JACEVL010000807.1, on the reverse strand, counting down.
TTTTTTTGGTTAGGATGTTGTATCTGTTTTAATTGATATCTTACATGATTGTATGTGTACATGAGTGCGTCTTTGTCAGCTGGTTAAATAAAGAATATGCTTACTTACTTGCTTACCCTCATAAAATCTCCTTTCTCAGCATAGACTAGAGCAACTGTTACGTCACTATAGTCGGGTACATTGTGCAGAGTAAGTTTTGAATTCGCGGATCAGTGTCTTTCAGTGATGACGAATTCTTTAAAGTTAATCTTTCGATGATCTATCCGATTTTACAGATCTATCAACTAATTTTGCCTTTCGGTAGAATAAATTAGGCCTAATTATCAGTGGAAAGAACTTTGCACAACTAGCGGACCCAATATGTTTTAATGTTTGTTTATATGAACTTCATTCCTAGAATGTTATATAAAAATATGTAGGCCTACTATAATTAACCCATCCATAAGTAGCCATACTGTCAACTGTTATTGTTAACCTACAGCGTTCTGCCTGTTGTTTTCTGAAATATACATACAGTCATATGATAGCCTAGGCGTATTGCAGAGTAGGCCTACTGGCCTACTTCTGGGCCGGTCCTTCTCTTGGAATTCTGTTTATGTGATTTTCACGTTACCGTATGTTGAACTATGATTAGGGCCTACTCCTTCAGATAGGCTAGAGGAATTCTGATTGTCAATCGTCGCACAATGCATTTAATGCATTCATAATTGTAAATTGATATATTTTATAGGTAAACATAATGGTTAAAGTGCATTTTAGCGTATTTGATTGATAGTGGAGGTAGAGTTGTATACAATTTATCGTATTTTATTATTTCAATGATTTTCATGGTAACTGTAATGAATTCAGCTCTATTCAAAACCAAGAGTGTTTTCATCAATCCCACTTCTAGGCCTATTTAGTAAGAATTATTGTCGTCAATCCAACTTATATGCGACTAACGCTGACTCGCCATGCAATGGCGAGTCATAAACGACGCTAAACTACACGCTTTTTTCATCAATCCAGCTTCTATTTTAGCAAATAACGTTTCATCAATCTAACTTCCATTTAGGCAAACAATTATTTTTTCAATCCAGCTTCCATGTACGCAGACACATAGCCTAGGCTAGGCCTAATAGTAATAATAAAATACGCGGCCGCCAGCATCATTAATTAAATACGCTAAAATCCACTTTTACCAACATAATAATTATATTAATAATAAGTTGTATGATGCGATTAAGAAGTTTTTTCACAAGGTTACACAAATGAATAACGGTAAGAAAATAAAGACAGCTATTGTTTTAGGCTAGTACTGAGATAAGTTAGGCCTAATATTTGGTAAACTTTATACTGAACAACAGAAACAACAAACTGGCCTGATTTGCACATAGTCCATTTCACAGTAATTTTCCAGAGGTTTGATGTTTTCAACTTTAGTTTTGCAGAAATGATATCCGTTCCATAAGCGTTGGTTTTGTAGAAAATGATATCCGAAATATGTGGCCGTGCTGATTCCTCCCTTTTCTCGTCCGTGCTCACAACCCCAGTCATGTCGTAGGTTTTCTACTGCCTCCTATTATAAGGCCTTCAGAATGTTAGGCCTACATATTTACCACGTCCTCGTTCGCACAACCGTGAGATCCCGCGTGCTGACGCGTGCTGGTTTTATCACGCGAATGTTATTCAAATGACTTTATTACTTTTTCCTTACTCGCTAACAGCTTCGTAGGTCTAGATGTCTGTTCTGCAATATTATTGCACATTAATGATTATTTTGTGATTGATTGTGATTCCGACGTTCCTGCAGCGCGTTTGCAGGCAGTTCAATAAAGTACATACTTACTTTCTTACTTTATATTGCCTAGCTTCAGAATACTCTGCTATTTCTTCCAACTTCCAAGCGTTCTTTTGCGAATTTCAGTGGATGCGCAACACAAGAAAATATGCAAAGTTTCCAATTATGTGAGAAATCAGCTCTGCGGGATACTCAAGTGAGAAAAAAGAAGGAAAGCCGCTCTACAGAAAAGACATACGAATGTGAGTTATGCAAGAAAGTTTTTATGTATGCCCCTAGTCTAAAGAGACACAGGGTAATCCATACTGGAGAAAGGCCTTACCATTGTCAGTTATGTCAGAAACGATTTCTTGAATCTTCTGATCTACAGCGTCATGTTAGAATCCATACTGGAGAAAAACCTTACCAATGTCAGTTATGCCAGAAGGTATTCACGCGGCATTCCACACTGCAGGATCACACGAGAATTCATAATGGAGAGAGGCCTTACCAATTCCAGGTATGCAAGAAAAGGTTTTCACAATCTTCTCATCTACGGAGTCATGTTATAATCCATAATGGAAAATTGTCAAACCAATGTCAGTCATGCCAGAAGACATTCAAGCACCATTCCACTCTTCAGAGTCACAAAAGAACACATACCGGGGAGAGACCATATCAGTGTTATATATGCCAAAAAAGATTTTCTCATTCTTCCGCTCTAAGATGTCATGTAAAATTGCATACTGGAGAGAAACCCTATCTCTGTCTGTTATGTCAGAAATTATTTTCAAATTCTAGTTCTCTGAAGCATCACATGAGACTCCATACTGGAGAGAAACCGTATCTGTGTATGTTATGTCCGAAATTATTTTCAAATTCACGTGATCTGAAGCATCACGTGGTACTCCATACTGGAGAGAAACCCTATATGTGCCAGCTATGTCACAAAAGTTTTTCTAATTCCTCTGTTCTACGAAATCATGCTAACATCCATACTGGACTGAAACTAAACCAATGCCAGTTATGCCACAAAGCGTTCACACAACATGGCGATTTAAAGCTACACATGAGAACCCATACTGGAGAGAGGCCTTATCAGTGCCATGTGTGTCGAAAACGGTTTAGACAATCTTCAGCTCTTAGAAGACATGAGAGAATTCATACTGGAGAGAAACCATACCAATGCCAGTTATGTGAGTTAAAAACTAATAGTAACAGCCATTTAAAGGATCACATAAGAACACATTATGGAGAGAAACCTTACCTCTGCAAGATATGTCAGAAAGCATTCCCGTACTACTCAAGTCTGAAAAGTCACGAAAAAATCCATACTGGAGAAAAACCACATCTATGCCAGGTGTGTAAAAGAACATTTGCTCAACTTTCTAACCTAAAAAATCATGTTAGAACCCATACTGGAGAAAAGCCATACCAATGCGAGTTATGCCAGAAACTATTCTCACGCAAGTCTGGTCTACATGTTCACCAACGAACCCACACTGGAGATAAACCATATAAATGCAAAGAATGCAAGAAAACATTTACTAGTTCTTCCAGTCTAAAGGATCATGCTAGAATCAACACTGGAGAGAAACAATATCTGTGCCACCGTTGTGTCATAAATTATTTGCAACATCTAGTGTTCTAAGAACTCACAAGAAAGTCCATACTGAAAATAAACCATACCAATGCCAGCTGTGTAATAAAAGATTTGTCCAATCATCTTATCTGCAATGTCATGTTAGAGTCCATACTGGAGAGAAACCCTACCTGTGCCTCTTATGCCCGAAAGCTTTTTCATATCCTTATGGTTTAACGGCTCACATGAAAATTCATACTAGAGAGAAGTCAGTAAGTCGGCAGAAATTTGAGCGATCCTCCAGTCTTCAAAGGGATGCTAGCATTCATACTGGAGAAAAACCTTACCAATGCCAGTTATGCCAGACAAATATTAAATATTATAAGCATCTAAAGAGACACATGAAAATACATACTGGAGAAAAACCATACCTTTGTCAGGTATGTCAGAAAGCATTCTCACACACTTCAGATCTGAAGAGACATGAAAAAACACATACTGGAGAGAAACCATTTGTTTGTCAGGTTTGTAACAAAGCATTATCCCGTTCTTACAATCTAAAAAATCATGTTAGAAGACATACTGGATAAAAACCACACCAAAATGGAATGAAACCTTACAATGTCAGTCTTATAATCTTCACAATCTAGATAAGTTGAGCCTCAAAAGGCATTTAATAAAAATTCTGTTGATGGTGAAAACTAATTTTTTTCAGACATTATGGGTGTTGAATATGTGATGACATATCTGAAGGATTTTATGAAGCATTGTTACAGCCACAGCTAGAAGCATTGCTCGAACTGATATTGTTCGTCACGGTAGGCCTATTTGTGGGAGAAGAAGATTCAAAATAGACAGAACGATTTGTTCCTAACGAAAGACTGAATCGATAAAGAGACTGAAATTTAGTTCAAAGAACAGAAGGTGAAAAGTAGCACATAATGATGGCTATATTTTTTGGAAATCTGACATCATGAGTAAACAATCGTTAATTCGTTTATTCATTTTCTTTCAGTTGCATTTATATATTTTCAGTAGTCTTATAAAATTAAAACCATAATTGTCGTAGGACTAAACTTACTATAAGCTACGTCCTTGTTTTCCTTTTTGGAATACTTTAGTTCGATTAGAGTAAGTCTAGCTATCACTGTTTGTCTAAATAGTCATTCTAATTGTATTGAAATGTTTTATTATTGTATGGATAACGTTTAATCAAGGATCTGCTTTTGCTGTTTTCGAAATGTGTTCACTGAGTGAAAATGCTACACGCTGTGCTGTACCATTACTGCACTTACAGAGTATTTTAGAATGATAATTTCACACATGATCCGAAGTACAAGCAACACACCAGAGGCGCAACCACGGTCCAGAAGTTGGGGGACCTACTAGAATGTCTGAGTGGGGGGTGGAATTGCGAGCGCCGAAGGCGCGAAGCTGCGATTGCCGAAGGCAGAGCCGGATTAACCTATAAGGAAATAAGCCATGGCTTAGGGCCCCACAACGTTTTGAGAGCCCCCAACTGTCAGGAAATATAAAAATCAGATGGTCCTATTTGACAATTTTCTTCTGAAAGACGGAAAAGCAAAAAAAGTCATTAGAAATTTTTCAAAGTAATAAACAAATCTGGAAAAAAAATTTCCATGGCTTTCCGGTTAGGGCCCCCGGATGTCTTAACCCAGCCCTTGGCTTAGGGCCCCGAAAGTCTTAATCCGGCCCTGGCCGAAGGCAAGAAGCCCCTAACGACTAGGGGTATGGGGGAGCGTCGTAAGCTCCCCATCGGGGTCTGGGGCTCCGCCCCAGAAGCCGACGCAATTTTGAGCATATGATGCCAAATGGAGTACATTTTGGGCTTTAATTTACCTCAAATTTTTCACCGATGATTTCGATATAGAAGTAGGCCTACCTAAACCATCTAGATCTGTGAAAAATGTGACTTTATTATATGAATAAACTGGACGTGACAAGGGTTTAAGAGAATTGAACAGAAAAGAGTAGAATAAGCTCTAGAACAGGGTTTGTCAAAACTAGGAAAATCGGCAGGGAGGAAGCCTGAACGGGTCAATTTTCTCAGAATACCGTTAAGGCGTTTATGTTCCTCTACAGTGGCAAATCCCCACCAAACAGAGGAGGCATAAAGTAGCCGTGCGAGGGTAATAGCCCTAACAACGTCAAAGAGACGTTGACCGTGGGCGACCAAAACACGTAGCCGAACATGGATTTTCGGGCTTTGCAGCATATTTTGTCCATGTGTGCCCCAAAGCCAATCCCATCAGAGATGGTGACACTCAAAATAACCATCTCCTGGACCCGCTCGATGCCAGGGATGAGAGGAGGGAGGGCAATAGGTTTGGACCTCGGTCGTTTGACAACCATTTCTCTGGTCTTAGCATGGTTTAATTTAAGATTCCTAATGGATGCCCACTTAGATATATGGTCAAGCTCAGAAAGAGTGCTGTCAATGCAGGAAACAGGGACCAGCAAGAGTAGCTATCGTCGGCATATTAAGTAAGACGGTTTTGACTGTATTTAGGTTTAAGGCTAGAAATGGCTATGACAAAATCAGTAGGACCAAGGCCAGAGCCTTGTACTATATACTTGCATTAATGGTACAGAGGGGAGAGATCGCGGAAGGCGAGAAGCTCCTACGACTAGGCCTATAGGGGTATGGGGGAGCGTCGTAAGTTCCCCCATCGGGGTCTGGGGCTCCGCCCCAAAGCCGACGCAATTTTGAGCATTTGATACCAAATGGAGTGCATTTTGGCTCTTGTTTGCCTCACAATTTTCAAAAGTTGGGGGGACGGTCCCAAGCTCTTCGAAAGTTGGGGGGAACGCGTCCCACGGGTCCCATAGGGTGGTTGCGCCTATGCAACACACAGGTAGCGCGAAGGCATTTTACAATTATTGTCAGCCTGCCGAACATTGCCAGTGTAGCATCCTTTCGTTCATTCATTCCGTCAGTAACATATGAGCTGAGTGAAGTGATGACGTTGAATGAAGGATACTCAAGTACTCCACTATATTCTTATGCTTATATGGGCCATTAAGGACCTATAATATAGATTCCTTGATCTATATCTGATTCATTCAATTGAACATCAAGGAAGTCAGTATTTCATACATGTATTCAAGTTCATTCTTCTGTTCCTCTGCTGTTTTGTTTCGTTCATCCATTCAGCTAGCAAGCCAGCCAATTAGCCTACATAAACTAACTAATTAATTATTCTGAACTATATTCTTATGCTTGACTGACATTCATCGAAACATCATAGTTTGGTTCTCTGACCGCGAGCATAACATGTAGCCTATTTTAAGTAAATAAATAAACAAATAAAGCAATAAATAAACAAACAAACAAATAAATATTATATCACCATTTAGCCGCATCTAAGTGGCACATTTGGTAATAATGATGAAGATGATGATGACGATTGACACAAACTTGCCGTTTATTCAATTTATTTCTAAGGGGCAAGTCCGGCTTTGCCTGTGTGGCCAAAGTCTTTTAAAAGGCTAAGTGCGGACAGTGTTGTATCAATTACATTGCAAATGTAATTCAATTAGGCCTATAATTGCAATTACATGCTTGTAAATGTAACTGAATTACAATTAAGTTACTTGATTGTGAAATTAACTGAATTACAATTAGGTCTGCATCTTGATTGTAATTCAATTACCAATTACTTTTCAATTAGGCCTATTCCTTTAAAATTGGCACATGATTTAAGAACATTTCAATAAGTTTCAATTTACTCTATTTTTAAACTAAAACATCCAATGGGCCAATGACCTGTAAATTGTAATATATGCATTCGATTGTATCATAAGTTTGCGAGGTATCCAAAATACGATTTACAATTATGATCAATTAAATCAAGTTAGAGTTTATTTGATTTTTAGGAGTAGAAGTTTTAAAAATTATACAGTAATTATTCAATTTATTTCTAAGGGGCAAGTCCGGCTTTGCCTGTGTGGTCAAAATCTTTGAAAGTCTTAGAGAACTTAGTTGATTGCGCCTGAGTGAGTGAGTCAATTCGTCTAGGTGCTAAAGAGAAGCTCAACTGGAGCTGAAGATGGAAGTTCTGTTTTCTGTAGGCAGCCGCAGTAAGCTAGCTAAGAATGCCTGCATGGATAGTCTAATAATGATGGTCAGCCCTTGCCCTTGGGTTCTATCAAAGTTTGTTTTAAGATTGTAAGAGGGGTGTAAGGATAGAATAATGTTGACAATTATGTTGCCATGCAACATAATTGACAGACAGACAAACAGACAGAGAGAGACACAGACAGACAGACAGACAGACAGACAGATATATATATATATATACATATATATATATATATATATATATATATATATATATATAAAAATTGTTTTTGTTCAACTGTAAAAGCATAAGTTACTGTAATTGTGCTTGCAAAAAGCTCGTTGAGAATAAAACGTTGACCAATGAGCAAGCAATGCTCAATTATCCTCAACAGTCGCCAGTGGCGTGCCGCCGCCGCCGCACACACGCTGGCCTACCTTTAATTGGGCCCCAGGTGAGAGACGGTTTATCAATCTAAACAGCCCAATTCACACGGTCTAAATGAACCTATTGATTCTAACGAGAATATTCAAGGGTTCGTCTCTTAGAAGTACTGCGGAATTTGCCGTTACGACATAATTAGACCTAATTAGCGATTATTGCTGCTTTTCATTCGCTGTATGGCGCGATTGACAATATCCTGTTTCATGTGTCATCTGCAACCATGACCTACTTCTCAAAGACAAGCAGCGTCACAACAGCAACAAAGCCTTTACGTTCTACGCTTGCGTTACAAAGTTCATTGTTTATCGTTTGTAAGGACAGTTGATTGGTGTTTAGTGGGCCGTAAAAGGAAGTAAACTGTTTTCTTTTGACTGCGAATTCTGGATTTATATGGATATACTGGCGAAAGTATCGGCTACGGAATAATTAGCAATCCAGGTGCAAATCACGTTGTTTACAGGTGAGTGTTTGGATGACCTGATGTGTTTGCGTATCGTATGCAAATTAACCCGGATCTGAAAATATCGTAAAGTCTGTTATATTTCAGTCGTTTAGTTTTATGGTATGTCACCTTACTGTCAATGTTCTTTAGTTTGTATATTGAGTCATACGACCGTGTTTCAAGGTGTTAGAAAACATTTACATGTAGCTTGGTTGTGTCTAAAATACGGAAGGACCTTCACGTACCGCAGTGACATATTCAGGTTACCGTTACATGGGCTTATGTGAGAGTAGGCCTACTATTGATCAGCATAAACAGCCTAATCTTTATCTGTCTAATTCATAGATAAACTTCTGTAATAATTTGCACAATGTTTGTGAAACTTTATATACTGTAGTTTCATGCTGTTAATTTTGTTTTGTTTCTGGGATCAATAAATTGATTGATTGATTGATTGATTGTTGTTTAAATGTGAGGTATTGTTTAAGTAAAATCTGATGACATACCGTTTCTTTTTGGTACTTATGAATAATCGGTTATCCTGAATTAACAGTTATGACAATGAATAAGGGCCGATTGTATTATTCATGTATTACAAGTCTTGTTCAGTAAGCAATCCAGCCTAACTTGTGTGTATCACACAAGTTGAGTGTATCTTTTGTGACAACTGTGTACAACCATTTTTTATGCACTTTATTATGAACCTATAGGTTTTATATAGCATTCACTTAAATCTCTCACAAGTTCTCAAAAGCTCTGGTTTGTGTATACATTTTCTGTTGTTCTTATTCATGTATTCAAGTCAGAATGTTTATAATTGCATGATAGATAATTTAGGAATAGGCCTACGTTGACCTAGTTAACAGAATTTATCATTCCAGCGGAGTTTATCATTGATGCTTATAGTTGTAGTTTAGCATAATTTTAAACTGTGTTCTATTTATGCTGATAGTCAATAAAAGAAGTGTCTTTTGTTGGAATAAAAAAATAGAATTATTTGCTACACTTTAACAAAGCGCCACTATTTAATGACCAAGCATTAATTAACGATGCTTAGCAACTGTGAGTGAAGGATGTTTTAGTGAGTGAATAGATGTTTATTGCTATGAATAGCCACATGTTTAATGCTGTGATTTTGTTTGGATTGTAAATGATTAGTGTCTAAAAAGGCAACTTGAATTTCAATATTATTTTAGTGCCTTCTGAAAACCTTTGAAAGGCATCTTCTTTAATAAGTAACCTTTGTAATTTGTAGCAACAGTTTTTGTAAAATTTGTAACAAGTGAGGAAGGTTTAATGTTTGCTTTTATAAAGCATTTGTAAATGTTTCATCATTCTGGAATGTATATTATCAAAGGCCTTGATTAGTTACTCTTCATATTAGACCTTTTCCACTTGAGCCGTCAATTGACCAGTTTACAACATTCATGAGTATGCCTGCTAGAATTGCTTACTAGAGTGGTCTTAATTTGTGATTCATACGTTTGCGTGATTCATACGTTTGCATGAGTGCAAGTCTTAATTTATTATTCATATGCATTAGTGCAAGTCCTGCTTGCTGTCACAAGATCAAGCTAGTAGACTGCGACTTGGTGTTGGTGCACAATTGCTTTATGTATGTATGTATGTTTAAACACTTGTTATAGCGCCCCTTCGAGATTTCTACTCAGAGGCGCTCAATTTATGCATTACTCGTATACACTGGAAGTTGCTAATTAATAATAATGAGTTGCTGTTTAGATACCCATTCCCATTATTTAAAGAAGTCACCTTATTCTGCCTTGACCTTGATAAATAGATAGGTAAATTTTAAACTACCTGTAGGTCAGATTCACCTTGCAAAGTATTGCTGTTTAAAGGCAGAAACGTTTCATTCCTTGGGTTGAAGATATATTAGAATCCTACACGTGTGCACACGCTCACACTAATTCTGTTGACTCTTTTCAGGATTGATGCTGCTTCCAGTTATCTAATAATGATGGTGGTGGTGGTGGTGGTGGTGGTGGTGGTGGTGGTGGTGGTAATGATGATGATGAAACAGCAACAATAATAACTATAATAAGAAGACGATTTGTATAATGCCATAGCTCAGCGGAGGCTGGAGGAAAGAGCACTGCACAAGAGTTCAGTAAGTCAATGACAATGAGAGATTGTTTAAAAAGATAGGTCTTGAGTTGTTATTTAAATGTCTCCAGAGATGGTAAGTTCTTCACATGGTTGGGAAGACTGTTCCATGCAATAAACGTGATCTGCTGACCTCTGTGTATGTGATGGACTTGTTCTGTTAAAACTTGAGATAAAATGAATTAACAACTGGTCAAACTGTTTGGCAAGTAAAACTATTAAACTATTATCTTATCTGTTGCTGTTTTTGCATTTAGAAACCAGTGAGAGGCTGAAGGATGGGCCGCAAGACGCACGGTCCGTACCTTGTGGCTGCCATCGAATACAATGACATCACCAAAGTCAGCGACATCCTGACAACAAAGTTCCGTGACAAATCGAAAGTGAAGCATTTTCTCGTATCGGAAGTGCGTCGATTGGCCTCAGAATACACGGAGGTTCCTCTGTTATTGGCAGCCACGTTAGATGATCCAACAATCCTCAAGTATTTTGTCACCAAGCATGATTGCAACATCAACCACGTTCACGAGTATGGCTTCCAGAAGCCGAAGAAACGCAAGACGGCTCTCTTGGTCGCCGTCCGTCGGGGGCTGTACGCCATGGTTGATACGATTCTCGCCCTGAATGGGGATGTTAATGTTCAAGACCACAAGGGCCGAACACCTCTTCACCATGCGGTCCGTAGAGCAGACTATCGCATGGCTAAGCTGTTGCTGTCGCGAGGAGCGCAGGTGAGCATTCAAGACATGAGCGGCAACACACCGCTTCACATCGCTACTATTTTTGGGCACATGGAGCTCGTGAGACTGCTGTTACGTCAGGGCGGTGACCTATACAAGAAGGGTCAGTATGGAGCAATTCCAATCCATATTGCGGCAAAGGAGGGCCACGCCAGCCTCGTGCGAATGTTTGTCGAGCAGTACGAGGTCAATGTCAACATCAAGGTTCCCTGTTATGATGATCGGGAGAAAGCGCCGATGCATGTGGCGGCTATGGAGGGCCACTCGGAAACGGTGTTTACCCTTCTCGAGCACTGCAGGGCGGACGTGAATATAAGGGATTCGGAGGGCGAGACCCCCCTGCACTGCGTGGCCCTGCGGGAGTACGACCCACTGGGAATGAAATCCAAGGAAGACTTCACCGAAACCGTCAAGGTCTTGCTCAACTACGGAGCCGAAGCAAATGCTCGTAATGCTCGGGGAGAGACGGCGCTCCACCTCGCTGCTCGAAACGAGTTCCAGAAGGTTCTGGAGGTATTGGTTCTTGCCGGAACCGATCCACTGATCGAAGACGATGATAAGAACAAAGCAATCGACTTGGTTGCACCTGAAGACACTGTTTCAAAGCAGACGTTGAAAAACGCGATGGCCGACAGGGAGAAGTACATGGCCGAGGCTTTGGAGGTTCGTGCGAGAGGTTTTGCGATGAACGTTCAGAACCATCTGCCGTTTGCAAACAGATCTCAGTCGACGATGAACATGCCACTCGCTGGTATGCACAGCGCCCAAAGCCACAGTCGTCTTTACCCAAATCACGGTTCCACTTTCGGCAGCAACTACTTCCCACACGGCGGATCGTCGCGCCAGGTGTTTGGTGGCCAGTTTCACCAGAGTTCTCACAGTCACAGCTCGTCGAGCAGCTCCAAACGCAGGAGCAAGGAGAGCATCCAGAGTGTGCCGAAACTCCCACCGAGCATGCTCACTTCCTACGATCAGCGCCCTCCTGTACCACTTGGTGCCGTGCGTAAAGCAAAATCAGTGGAAGAACTCGACCAGGTGGCAGGTGGCTTCTATCCAAAGCCAGGTGGTGTGTCTCAGAGCGGCAGAAAAAAGCAGGGCCGCCACGGTCGCAAGAACAGTTACCAGGAAAGCGAAACGACAAGTTTCTGGAGCGTCACGCCACCGGGTTCTGTCCGAGAGGAGGAGAGCGACCGTGACTCAAGGCATGCTATGAAGCACAGGAAGGCAAAGTCAGTTCCAAAGCTGGCTCATGAGAGAAGACTTGTTGAGAGCGACGAAGAGTTAGACGACAGAGCAAAGAAGACAAAGCAGAAGGAGCCAGACGTTCCGATGAAGTTCCTTGCACCGAAAGACATCGATTCAAAGTCTCTTGGCGGAGATGAGAGCGATTATTTCTTGGACGACGACGACTCGGTCGATGCTCTTGAAATTAGAAGGCATGACAAAAAGAAGAAAACAAAAGAGCCAAAGCCATTCAAGACACAGAAACCAGCTCAACCTGAGTTAAAACCTGGTCTCTCGTCGTGGTTAGATGAACAGGCAAAGCTTGTGAAGACTACGGCAGGACCAGTAGCGCACAGTACGCCTCCTCAGGCAAGGAAAACAAGACAGAACCAGAATGACGACGATGACGAAAGCAGTTCTGAAGACAGTTCAACCAGTGATAGTGAGAGCGATGACACAGCCGTGCCGAAAACTGCCAAGTCTAAACCTCTTCCTCCTCCGAAGCCTGTTAAGAACTCGGTGACACGGATGGGTGTTCCGGTTTTACCATCAAAACCACTGACTGGAAGCAAGGAATCTCTGAATCCAAGATCCCAGCGCTACCAGAAGGAGAATCCTGATATCGAAAGGGTTATTCAGTTAGAAGTCGACGACTCGTATACTCCAGGCGAGACGTTAATTCGAGTGATCCCGATAAATCCAGCCGGACCATCAAAAGTGCACACCATCAACCAGGGCACCAGCTCAACAACATTTCTACGCCTTCAGGGTGATGCCAGTGGATCAGTCTCCTCCGAACAGGTGGAAATAAACGACGGTCAAGGTAGAAAGAAGGATCGGAGGAAACCGGAGGACCATGCTGCATCGGAAGTGAAAACCAAGACGAGCGGTGGAACTCCGTCGAAGTCCACCTCTCAGGATCCACGCGGCCATAACAAAAGCAAGAATTCGATAGATTCCAATGTGGCTGAGAAAGACAAGCGACCGGTTCCTAAGCCAAGAACAGCTTCCGTAACTGCTCCATCATCTGGAAGCAAGGACAAAGCATCTCACAGGCATCAGCAGGATTCAGCAAGTGATTCCTCTTCTGCATCATCAGACGAGGCAGCTCTCGTCACACCTGCCTCAAGGCCAGGTGTGCATGGAAAACCGGAACACGGACGTTCATCTCCATTTACTCAATCGCCGAAATCATCAGCTCAAGAGCAGTCATCCAATCGGAAACCTGGTCTCGTGTTTAAGAAAGCAGGCACAACTTCTGACGACAGCAGCTTCCCTCAAAAATCAGCTGGAGAATCATCTGCTGTTTCGACGCTTGAAAATGGCAAAGACAGAAGTAAACAATCTTCAAAAGCGAGCCAAGCAAAGGCAGAAGTAAGCCACCAAAAGCATGCAGGGACTAAACCGTCGAAGAACGACTTGTCAAATCGAAAGTCCGGAGCGTCATCTCAACAACATGAGTCCGACGAGGAAGAAACTGAAAGCAGTGAAGAGGAGGAATCCGAGGATGAGGAAGATGGCGATGCAAAGGCCGAAGCAACTTCCTCACAGGACCTCAGAACAATCAACCTTAACAGCGATGGCAATTTGAGTTACACACTGGTAGGTGGAAATGTGGACGGAGTATTCGTTCACGCGCTCGATCGGACCAGCGAGGCCGCAAAGAACGATCTCAGATGTGGAGACCAGATCCTTAAGGCCAACGATCAACTGGTGTTAGGAAGAACAAGGGAAGAGGCCATGCAGATGTTGCGATCGATAACTGGTCCAATGAGTCTGGTTGTCAGACGGATGCCACAGAAGTACAGGGCCGCAGTGAAAAACGAGGGCATGACAGACCTGCTGTTCGTTCGCGCTCACTTCAACAATGATGCCTCTAAGAAAGGTGAACTTGCTGTGCGAGAGGGAGACATATTCTGCGTGTCGGACACTTTTCCAGATGGTAACGTCGGCTTCTGGAAGGCACAGAAAGTGAACAACAAAGCGGAGGAGAATCCTACCGGCTTCATTCCAAACCGCGCCAAAGCCGACCAGATCACCGTCAAGCAGCAACTGGCTCAAGGGAAGGCCGCCGCGGATCAGCGTGGTGGAGCATTCCTACGCAGCTTCCGAAGGGCAAAGTCGGCAGACCGTAACAGCCGCGGACATGATGATGATGACAAGTTATTGTCTTCTGGCAGTGTCGTAAGCTACGAGAAAGTGTCGCAAAGGATTTCAAATATTCGTCGACCGATTGTTATCCTTGGTCTGTTCTGTGACACCGTTGTGAATATGCTCGCTAAGGATTCGCCCGATCTGTTTGAGACTGTAGGAGCAGACGTCGAGAACTTAAAAGATTCTGAGAATCCGGTGAATGTTCGCTTGATTCAGGCTTCAATGAACCGCGGAAAACACTGTCTCATGATACTCGCACCACCCTCGATCGAATACCTTCAACAGAAGACCGACATAAACCCCATCACGGTCTACTTATCGCCCGTCTCAAAGGCCATGGTGAAAACAGTGAAGGCAAAGCTTGCCCCTTTCTACAACAAAAACACGAGCTATATGTATGAAGAGGCGACCCGCTTTGAGAAGAACTACTCCCATCTGTTCACGGCGAGTATCCCATACACCGGGGACGACTGGTGGTTCTTCAACCTCAAGGAGGCGATCACTCGCATACAGAACCAACCGGTCTTCCAGCCGGTCAACCTAGAGGAACTGGAGATGAGGATAGCAGCGGAAATGAACAAGATTCTTCCCCAACCGATAACGAGGCATCCGCAAGGTCAGGTGAGGTCAAGTCGTGACAGGACGGCTAGGATGTCACGTACCACAGATGATCTGCCTCTGACTCCAGTGAAAGTGGAATCAAATCTTAGTTCGGATGCGTCGAGCGTTGCGACCAGCGGAGGACCTCGTTCCATAATGAAGCAACAGCAGCAACGACCTTTGGCTGAGAGCGTCAGTTCGGAGCAAGATCAACCGGTCAGCCTGACCTTTCATCGACTGCATTCGCACAACTTTGACGACATGAAGTCCGGGAATAAGAAAAGAACGCAGGCAGTAATTCAGGTCAGAATTTTTAAAGAAGAGATTTACCCTGTGCAATAAATTTTAACTATTTACCAAGTGGATCCAAGGTGGCAGAATGTTCCAGATCACTTTCAATGATCCATTTTCCATATCCGACCTAGTCCCATTCGTTTGTCAAATTATTAGGTGGTTTTCAAATTGGTTTGCTTTTGTGTGACCTGAATGCGATTTGGTGGCTGCTGTCACTCAGTATAGCATGCTTTTAGCTATGCAGTTCTTGTATATTTGTAATTCTATATGTATGTATCTTTGTATGTATCTTTGTATGTATGTGTCTTTGTATGTATATGTCTTTGTATGTATATGTCTCTGTAAGTATGTGTGTGTATATCAGAGTATTTGTGCAATGCCTTGTAAGAACCTTTCTTACCTTTCAAAGGTGTTTTCATTATATTCAAATGATGTTTAAGTATTCAATGGCATGGATGGGTGCTCTGGTTTTACCATCAAAACCACTGAATGGTAGCTAGGAATCTCTTGATACAAGAGTCAGCAGTACCAGAGGGATAGTCCTTTCTTAGGCCTTTTCATTTTATGGCACAAGCATTCAACTGATCAACTGCAGGGGTTTTTAAGCTCTGTTTGCATTGAAGATAGGTGATCAGTGATATTTATTTATCAGTGTTCTTCTTTTACCTCATAATATTAATGTAATCAAAAGTTGTTTGCTTGCTTCAGAGCCATGAAACGCCGCTCTGAGAGGAACACGGATGGATGCTGTGACTCCATAAACTCTACTTCACTACCGTAATCCACAGACAAAGATGAACCCATCACTCGAGGGTTAATATGCTGGCCATATTTTGCACAAAAGGCAGGAAGAAACCGCGTAAAGGAAAACAATGATGAATAAAAGAACTGAATAGCCGAGTAGCTGACTATCTGAATAGCTCAATGCAAGCAGTTTCTGAGCCAAGATGGGCGACCGAATACATGACATTTATCCAATCAACATCCAAAATGATAGACTGTTTCTTATTTTAAAGTTTTAAGATGTACTATTTAGTGAGTGTGGATATAATTATGTTCTACACATATATACTCTATGTATATATATATTCTGTTATATATATATTGTGTATATATATATGTATTTACATATATATTTTATATAATATAATATAAAGAACTGAAGTTTCTTTAAGTAATGTTTATGTGACACTTTTATTGATCAAACCTTTGAGAAGTTCTTTATTGTTTCAAACATAAAATAGAGTTGTCATATTTGTTTCCGTTTAGAGGCTTGTTGTGTTTTTTGACTGGTAGCTTTCAATGTAACACAGTCGCTGGGATATGACTCCTGCAGGTATATTAAAAGGTTTGCTTGTATCCAACCCATTTGTGCCAGGTTCCACCTTAATCGTACACTCAAAATTTCTAAAGCACTACTCGAATGCTAAGCTCATGGCACCAGCTTGGTCACGAGCACTGTGGGTTGTCCAAAGGGGTGTTAAAAGGAGGACCGAGTCCAGTTGCCAGAGGGTCAGAGGAGCTGTTAAGGAGAGTGTCGTTTAGGTTGAGAATTGTAAGGGGGAACATCAGATGAATCCGGGTATGAATTGTCGAAGAGATGAGGCTTCGGTTTTGAGTGGATAGCCTAAGGGGTGATGGATAGAGGATCCAGAGACAGGTGATGGTGTATGACTGGCTTGAAATAGTCGACTCTGCTCAGTGGCGTAACGAAGGGGGGCAGAGGGGGCAGCCGCCCCCGGGCGCAGCACCAGAGGGGCGCAAAATTAGCTTTCAATGGTACACATTACTATGACAAGAACGATTAAAAGTCAGAAAGCAAATTAAAAGGTGGCGCTGTAATCAAACCTTGCCCCGGGCACTGAAACCCTTCGTTACGCCACTGACTCTGCTACATGGCTGCTTAAATGTTGTTTCTATCTTGCTATGTGTAGCCTATAGTTCGTGATGAAGACTTGTAGCAGTAAGTATATATGCCTCTCCGCATGACCTTTTGTATTATCGTATATGAATTTGTGTTTGTGTAACTGGTATTGATTTATTTGTAAACATCTCTAAGGCCTGTTCCAACTTACTTACTGGTATTAGTGGTCTCTATACAATTTATTTAATGTTGTCAGTGATTGTTTCAAACTGTATTCCGGAGCCAGGTGTCCAGCCTGTTCTCAGCCTGTATTATAGCGGATACTTCTTACAGCATATACAGTAATCCTAATAATAGTATCTGCAAGAATCACTTTGGTGCTACATGTGATGTAACCTCTTGCATTTGACATGCACATCAGATAGCCTTTGACACCCTTTGTACAGTATTTGTAATTACGACAATTTATTTAGTGTCGTCAGTAGAAGCTACTTCTAGGATGTTTTACACTCTATCTGTTCAGTATTTATATAGCACTACTATTTAGTAGCATTTAATGTTTATAAACTTGTTGCCATTTTATTGTCCATGGTGCCCAGCGGTTTAATGTGGAATAACACTTGTGCTGAATTATAATCCTAGCCAACGTTTCTGGGTTGACTTATTTTTTAGCTATCTGCGTCTTTTGTTAGACCTGTGGCAAAGGGTTAATAATTCGGCATCCGTTGTAACGGCGTTGTTCTCTTGTGGGTTAATTATACAGTTGTATCAAACAGTTTATCATGACTTCTGATCGCATTATCCGCTGGTTTACATGTACTGCAGCTCAGTATTCTAAACTACAAGGTTCAATTATTAGCATGGAGTCTTGTTGAGTGAAGATTTCAAAGAAAATTCGTTAGAAGGTAATAGAGTAAATAGAAAGTCAAGAAGAGTTAAGGTATTGGTAATGTCAAGTAAGGTAAGGTAAGTATAAGGTAAATTACGGTATGTTAAGTAAGGTAAGTTAATAAAATACAGCCCGTAAAAACAAAGTTTTTTACTATATCCATCTAGTATCCTATAATGCGTCTTATGAAGCAGTTACCTCAAGAAATATATAGTCCGCGTTCATTTTACGTCATAGTGTGCGTTTAATCAGGCAGCGCGCCCGTTTTTGTTGCGGCCAATGGCAACGCTGCGTATCGGAAAAGTTGAGTCCCCGATTCGAAAAGTTTAGTCCCCGATTCTATAAGCTTGCCTTTTTGGGGAGCTGAAATTTTTATAGAATGAAGTGTCTGCGAGGGCGAGTCTATCTGCCAAGTTTCAGGACGATTGAATGATTGTAAGTGATCGAATTAGTCGTCGCAAGATTTGACTTTTTAGCCTGTGGCTCAAACAAACAAACAAACAAGATTTCCGTAAGTTAAACTAGATGGATAAATAAAAAATAATGCCCGTGTAAGTTTTACACGTGTATTATTTTTGTCCTAGATACGCTGACATAAGTACTTATCAAAGTGATTGCACTGTGTGTCGCATGTGACTTACATTGATCTGGCTCATTCATCCTGTAAGGGATTTGGGAATTACAATAGTAGTAATTGTAACGTAATCATTACTGAGATTTGACTAGAGGAATATTTAGACGGACAGACAACAGGACACTGACGGATACAGAGACGGACTAGCAGCGCACGCCTGCCAGCCCCACGTAGGGATGGTGACCGGATGAAGCGTCGATCAACCGCCGCCACGCGCCGCCTTCTGATGCCGCCTACTTGTCCATCATAAGTTCTACGATAAGTTACGCCCGCCTTGCAGTGAAATGAACCCGTCCATCTGGAAATGAACCGGTCCAGATAGAAGTTCTACAACGCGACGGACGGAAGGAGCGACACGGCGACGACCAATAGTCAGGAAGGAAGGAAACATGGGGACACCGCCTACAACCCTTTCCACGAGACAAGAGTAACTATAAGATAGCCGAACACAGAGAGAAAAGTCGTTCTCTCGGTTTGGTGACTGACGCGATGTTTTGGTGCTCCTGATGAGGAGAGAGGAACGCTTCAGATTGACGAAGCCTGCTGAAGACAAGTGCTACCTGCAAGAGGCAGAGGACAAAGAGGACCGCAACGGAAAGAGACGAGAGAAGCCGAGAGAAACCGAGGGAGAGAACGCAGTCAACCTCGTTAAAGATTACAGACGACGATGCAGGCAATCTCTTTAGAATAAGAGCTAGTGACGACACAGATTTATAACTAGAAACTCGTACGCTTCATTGAGATAGACAACTCACTGCTAAAGACACTCAAGAGAGTCGAAGGAAGACAGACACACGTCCGCTGATGAACTTTGATGAACGAGGAACAAGAGTGCAGACCGCTGGCTCTCCATCTGATGACATGACAGCCGACTGACTGTCGACTACAAGGTAACGTTGCAGTAGTGTAATTCAAGGGTAATTAGTGCGTATTGACGATAGGCTATCCGCTGAATAGATATTCTTAAGAGTCCGTAATTGACGAGTAGAAAAAGAGGATCCCGGAGTGATCTTGCTGTAACGTCTTGATTGTATGAAAGTGATGAATATGAGGAGTGAATGATCGTTATAAATTACTGTTTGTAATCATTGATTGTACGACATTGTGTAGAAGTTTGTTAGCGAATATACTCTGAAAATGACCTCCCAGTCTCTTGAACTGCTAACTAGCCGAGACATGACTGATAGCGAGGACATTAGGGCCACTACGAGTAAAGAAGTAAGATCGGAAATGAACCCCCTCACTATGGATAGACTGTTAGGCTCCATTGAAGCACTAGCCACGACGGTAGCGAGACAGGACGAGAAAGACAGAAGGAGACAGGAGGAGGACAGAAGGAGACAGGAGAGAACTGAAAGGATGATGGCTGAGGTAATTGCTGTATCCAGAGAGAGTAAGCAAGCTGCCTGGGAAAGTGAGAGAAGAACAATGGAAACGTTACAGACAGTTTTAGACAGACAGGGTGATCTAGAGGCTGAGATGTATTCCGTAGATGAATGGACCGCTTACGATAGCCCAAATCGCGGCAGCCGACCTAATCCGTCTGGTTGCCCGGTTGACTTCAGACAGAAGTCCGCCCTTCCACTCAATTCAAACCCACCTTCGTCAGGACCCCAAGACGATTTTAGGCCTCCGATGCTGCGGAGAAGTGAACGGCTTAGACGCCTAAGGAAAGGGAATACTGGCCAGCCTGATAGGGAAAGTCTCAATGAAACCTTCAGTGATTTAGAGATTACTGAAGTCACCGATCCACATCCAGGGACCTCCCGCGGTCATAGAGGACAATCCTGGCTTGAACTCCCAGGGTCCCCGGGTCCAGCACCCCGGCATGAGGAAGAAAGTAGTAAGTATGTATTGCCGCGTGGAAGCCAATTCCACGCGGCTGGCGACGAGGAATACCTGGACGGCGAAAGGGAGGGCTCCCTAGGGCATTACGACCCCAGGGGTGGGCCTAGCAACCCCATAGGCATAGCGACCGGCCTAACCTCGAGTTGGTCCAGGCGGCAAGGGACGTATGGGGCTATGGCGACGCGTGGAAGCCCACTCCACGTGGAAGCCAGCGCAGAAGCAGAAACCCCAAGGTCCCGAGTTCTTACATTTGGCGAGTCGAGAATGGGATTGACTTCCACGACAGAGAGGAGCAGAGACCTGTTTACATTTGACGACGAGGATTCGGATAGAAGGAGGAATGCCCTGGATAACGGAAGGAAAGGTGACAACATAATAACTTTCAAATCATTAGGTGTAGGAATGATGCAAAATGATGAAAATGAAAATGATGTTGATGTTGATGATGATGAATTTGTCAGTACAACCCAAAGAAGCGGTTGGACTGGATATGAAAGGCGTGTGTTAAATAATGATGTGAATGGAATGAATGGACGATTTACAGCAAGAGAATCTTCTCCAAACGGCCCTGATACACTTACGCAAAGGGTTAAACAAAAACCCTCCCATTCAAACAGAAACGACGTCCAGAATGATGCATACAAAGGCACCGCACACACACAAAAACCAAACTACGGGGTCCAGTGGGAATCGCCCATAGTTAGAGAAAGAACTAGGTCAGCACCAGAAAACCTGACCAGAACTATAGGCCAGACAGATAAAGCAACGACAAGATTTAGCAGACGAGACATGACTAATGTCAGTTACTTAGAGAATCCGCCGATCATGTCTAGAAATTTCAGACCAATAGGTAAGGACAGTGACAATGACAGAGATAGGTACGAACAAATTTTGTTAAATCGCGCATACAAGCCGCAGGCTGCAGTTATAGATTTCAGACAAGAGACGAACCCGCATAGAGAAATTAATAATGCATTCGCTAGAGAGCAGCACCGACAGACAGACAGTGACCGGACGAGACAGTATGACAAAGCCGAGCAGCGAATGACGACGAAGCCGTCGAAAACAAGAAGTACAAATGCTGCTTACGTACAGACAATGGATGGACGAAATGAAACAAATTACGCACAGAACATTCAGAGGGAACAGCGCCATTTCATAAAACTTTCACAATTCGACGGAACGGGATGCTTGACTGAATTTTTGCGCAAGTATAAAATATGCCAGAGCCACAATCAATGGAACCATCGAGATGCGCTACATCATTTAGTGCATGCTTTAGTTGGAAATGCTAGTTTAGTCATAGGAGAAAACGACGACATTGATGACATGACGCCAGACGAAATCATTTCGAGACTGAAGACAAGATACGGAAATGCTGAAAGAATGATACTTTTCCAAGCACAATTGTCCTCGAGATATCAGAAGGAAGGTGAAGGAATCCCAGAATTGGTTGATGCCATTACTTACTTACTAGAGAGAGGATATCCAGGAGAGAAAAGTGCCCATAGAGAAAGTTTAGGCATTTCACAATTCTTGAACGCTTTGACTGACAGGGAAGTTGCTCTACAGACACGCATTACAGAACCGAAGACACTAGCAGAAGCATCACGGACCGCTTCAAAGGTCTATGCTTACAAACTGGCCGAACGAAATTTACATAGAAATACGGACAGGACGCATGCTAAAGTCAGAATGACACAGACTGGAACGCAGAATGACGAACGCACAGAAATGCTTGAGCAAAGATTGACTGAGTTAGAAAGACGCACGCCGCCTCACCGAAACTATGACGTCACGCAACGGACACCTCTTCGCAACACATACATCCGTGCTCCGCGACAGAATTTGTTTAGATCACAACAAACAACGCAGCAGAATCAAAGATATGGAAATAGGTTCCAAACAAATAATAACGCGTACAGACAGACGAATCAGCGCAAACAATGCTATGGTTGTGCCAGTTATTTCCATGAAATACGTAACTGCCCGCAGAGAAACAGACAGTATGTGAATTACAGACAGCCGATGAACAGAAATTTTGACGGCCGCGATAGAGTTGCAACAGCTGACGCTAACCAACGCACTTACAACGCACCGACGCACGACCATAACATCGACGCACATGTTAGAGTGAATCAGGTCAATCAATTTTCTAGCGCCTATATACAGGTTAAGGTAGGAGGAAAAGATCTCTTTGGCCTTATAGACAGTGGTTGCCAAAGTGTAATCTTGCCAACTCGTTACAGTAAGCCACGTGATGTGAAGCCAACTAAGCAAACTTTGACAGCAGCTAACGGTACACGAATAATTTTGGTCGGCGAGGTAAACTTAAAAATGATGATCCAGGGACGCGTTTTCGAGACTATGGCTTTAGTAACTGACCAGGTAGCGGAATTGATAATCGGATTTGATTGGATGAGGAGTGTGAAATTTAATTGGGATTTAGAAGCACAAACCGTACAGATTCAAGGAATGACGGTGCCGTTACATATCCGAGACAGCGCCACTAAATGCCGCAGAGCTGCCGCAGCTTGTGATGTCAGTGTACCACCCTACAGTGAATTAGACGTGGAGGCTTACGCTATTTGGCCAGATTTGACCGACTCTAGTACCACATGGGCCACTAAACCCACCATTTTGGAAACTGGGCTATTAATCGCAGGGACGATAATGCCAGACCGAGCAACGGATCTGACGCTAAGAGTCTTGAATCCGACTAATCAGACTATAAAGTTAAAGAAAGGTGTACGCTGTGGATTGGAAGAAGTGATGATCGTTGAACGAGAAAACGCAGACGAGCAAGCAGCTAGATGTCTACACGTTCGCCAGATGGAGCCAGATGATGATGCTGAGACCGTATTGGAGCCGCTATGGAAATCTGTCGCTGAGGATGTTCCGAGCGAATATCGGAGCAAATTGAAAGACATGATAATGACGCATAAGGCCGCTTTTTCTCTAAATGAATGGGATTTGGGATTCACTGATGTTTTGCAGCATGAAATTGATACCGGATGTGAACCACCGGTGAGGCAAGCACTTAGAAGGCAACCATTGGCCATGTTACCTGTTATTGATGATCAGGTGAAACTTATGCTTGACCAGCGTTTGATTGAACCCTCTTGTTCTGACTGGGCCTCGAATGTTGTGTTAGTAAGTAAGAAAGACGGAACTCCGAGGTTTTGCATCGATTACAGAGCTTTGAACAACAAAACGCGGAAAGATACTTTTCCTCTTCCGTTGATTTCCGAATGTCTTGACGCACTAGGTGGCGCCACCTACTTTTCAACTTTTGATTTACGAGCAGGGTACCACCAAGTATCTGTCCACCCTAAGGATCGTCATAAGACCACTTTTGTGACCCGCCAAGGCAGTTTTCAATTTCGTGCTCTCCCTTTTGGACTTTGTTGTGCGCCCAACTGTTTTAGCAGATTGATGAATTTGGTGATGGCTGGTCTTAATTTTGTCACGTGTTTGGTGTATCTTGACGACATTATTATCTTTGCTTCTGATCTTGACACCCACTTGCAACGCTTGGAACAGGTCCTCCAACGTCTGGAGAAGGTGAATTTAAAGTTGAAGCCGTCCAAATGTTTTGTACTTCAGAAACGAGTTTTGTTTCTGGGCCATATTGTTAGTTCTGAAGGTTTGGCAACAGATCCAGCAAAGACGACTGCTGTAAAGGATTGGCCTACCCCTGCTAAACTGAAAGAAGTGCGAGCATTTTTGGGATTGTGTGCTTACTATCGCAAGTTTGTGCCTGAGTTTGCTCAGATCGCTAAACCGCTGCACGCCTTGACTAAGAAGGAGGTGAAATTCCATTGGTCCACTGAATGTGAAGCTGCCTTTGTTGAATTGAAACGCCGTTTGACGAACGCACCTATTTTGGCTTTGCCAACCGACGGAGATTCGTTTGTTCTTGACACTGATGCCTCCGGACAATCTATTGGAGCTGTTTTGTCCCAAGTCCAGGATGGAGTCGAGAGAGTCATTTGCTATGGAAGCCGCCTGTGCAGTACAGCCGAGCAAAACTACGACGTGACGAGACGAGAGCTGTTGGCGATTATTCATTTTCTGAAGGTATATCGACCTTATCTGTTGGGAAGGAAATTTCTCTTGAGAACTGACCATTCAGCTTTACAGTGGTTGAGGAAGACACCCGTGCCTATCGGACAACAAGCACGCTGGTTAACGGTGATGGAAGAATTTGATTTCACTGTTTTGCACCGCCCTGGAAGGAGTCATGAAAATGCAGATGCTTTGTCTAGACGACCGCACTTGGTAAACGTTATCCGAGGAACGCCTGCAACCCGTGGTGAATCTATTGACTTACCTGTTGATTGGAGCATTGAAATGATTGTGAATGAGCAGAAGGCAGACGATGATATTGGATGGGTGTTGCAAAAGAAACTGGAATCTGTAACAGCACCTTCGCATGATGAGATAAGAGGCAAGAGTCCTGTTATAAAGACGTTGATCGCGCAATGGCCGCAGCTGGATGTTTATGCTGGAATGTTGACGCGTATGTGGTTGGACTCTGAGGAAACCGAAGTACGCTGGCGCCAGATAATTTTGCCTGTTGCCCGCCGAAATGTATTGATTCGGTTGGCTCATGAAGGAATGAATGGAGGACATTTGGGCATACGACGGACGATGGCTCATATACAGAAACGCGCATACTGGCCGAATTGGAAAGACGATGTCCAAGTACAGCTACGCAAGTGCATCCCCTGTGCTTGTTTTCACCGAGGAAAGCCAAAACGGCAAGGAGCTCTACAGAACTTGGTCGTGGGAGCTGTTGGAGAGATTGTGGCAATTGATGTTTCAGGGCCCCACCCCACTTCCGCCGGTGGGTACAAATACATTTTGTCAGTACTGGATCAGTTCAGCCGCTGGGCCGAAGCCTACCCGATGAGGAACCAGGAAGCGCAAACCGTGTCGAGAGTCCTTGTGGATAATTGGTTTACGAGATACGGCTGCCCTCTACAGATTCTGACCGATCAAGGACCATGTTTCGAGGCTGCACTCTTCAAGGACCTGTGTCGAATGATGGGGATCGACAAGGTGAGAACCAGCCCATATAGACCGCAGGCCAATGGGATGGTGGAGAGGTTTCACAGGACCCTGAACTCTATGCTGGCTAAGACGGTTGAAAAGAACCAGAAGAATTGGCCGTCCCTCCTGCCGATGGTCATGTCAGCTTACCGAGCGACTCAGCACAGCTCTACCGGGTTCAGTCCTAACAAACTTTTCTTGAACCGCGAGACCTGCCTCCCGATCGATCAGTTGAATTAATGAAAGAATTATAATGCGAAACCTATCTTTAGAATGACCGTATGAGACGAATCATACCGGTAGCAGTAGAACGTGTTTAGCCGAATCTGATGAACGTGATAAATTTTTCTATTGCCAAGTATAACTTCGTGAATTGCTTATACGATTGATTTATGTTATAGTAACTGATTGAGGATTTGATGATTGGATTGATTAAAAGATAAGCATTATTGAATGAATGTATGTTGATTGGGACACGAAAGGAATTGTGTGACTGAATGTTAAGCTTATAATGTGACTGTTTGGCTAACTGAATGAATAACTGATTGCATTGGTAGTGATTGATTATGAGGATTGACTAAAAGAATGAGTGAGACACGAATGGATTATCGTATATTACTTGTTGGAAAAGGTTTACTAAGATTAACGTGTATATGCTTGGAATGAATGAATGCCTGAATATGACTGACCTACATTCGAGTGGAACACCGTGAACGTGTGTACGATAGTGTACGAATTGACCGAGAGAGGGAAAGAAGACAGAGTGTACGAAGTATTCGATGTACGAGCCGAGGAACACGAGCCAAGAGACGGAAGGATCGACCGACGTTAGGTCATGACCTGCGACTAATACAGTTAAACAGAGCCGATATGTACGAGCAACCGAGGAGACAAGTGTGTCAGATGATAGCGGACCGAACAGTCCAGCTTGTTGTGTGAAATTGGAACTAGGTGTAGCAAACGAGCTACAGATGTTGTTGATGTGTGCACAAGATGATGTTATTAGTTTGGATGATGATCCACTGATGTTGTATTAAGTGTGAAGTTGCTAAAGAATTTGGTTGTTAATGAGCTCTGAATCTGATGATGTTGAAGTGATGACTATGATATAGGACGATTATGATGTTGCTAAGTTCGTGATGAAGTAATGGATTGACTGTTAAAATGATCCTAGGCTATGATTGAAGTGAAATGATTGACCGTGCAGATGATTAACGGATTAGTGATGATTGTAGGAAGTATGACTGATGTAACCGCAGTATGGACGAGAATGTGTTTAATGATGGGGTGAATGATGGTATACACGGATTTTGTTGAGAAAATGAGTGATTAACGCATGTGTTGTGGAATGAATGATTACTTGTAAGGATTTGATTTCGTAAGGTTTTTGTTCCCATAACTGTTGAATTGAGAATAGGAATCCAACAGTTCTGAGTCCGGTTTCCCGGCCTAGCCTGGGTAGAGAAGGATGTAAGGGATTTGGGAATTACAATAGTAGTAATTGTAACGTAATCATTACTGAGATTTGACTAGAGGAATATTTAGACGGACAGACAACAGGACACTGACGGATACAGAGACGGACTAGCAGCGCACGCCTGCCAGCCCCACGTAGGGATGGTGACCGGATGAAGCGTCGATCAACCGCCGCCACGCGCCGCCTTCTGATGCCGCCTACTTGTCCATCATAAGTTCTACGATAAGTTACGCCCGCCTTGCAGTGAAATGAACCCGTCCATCTGGAAATGAACCGGTCCAGATAGAAGTTCTACAACGCGACGGACGGAAGGAGCGACACGGCGACGACCAATAGTCAGGAAGGAAGGAAACATGGGGACACCGCCTACAACCCTTTCCACGAGACAAGAGTAACTATAAGATAGCCGAACACAGAGAGAAAAGTCGTTCTCTCGGTTTGGTGACTGACGCGATGTTTTGGTGCTCCTGATGAGGAGAGAGGAACGCTTCAGATTGACGAAGCCTGCTGAAGACAAGTGCTACCTGCAAGAGGCAGAGGACAAAGAGGACCGCAACGGAAAGAGACGAGAGAAGCCGAGAGAAACCGAGGGAGAGAACGCAGTCAACCTCGTTAAAGATTACAGACGACGATGCAGGCAATCTCTTTAGAATAAGAGCTAGTGACGACACAGATTTATAACTAGAAACTCGTACGCTTCATTGAGATAGACAACTCACTGCTAAAGACACTCAAGAGAGTCGAAGGAAGACAGACACACGTCCGCTGATGAACTTTGATGAACGAGGAACAAGAGTGCAGACCGCTGGCTCTCCATCTGATGACATGACAGCCGACTGACTGTCGACTACAAGGTAACGTTGCAGTAGTGTAATTCAAGGGTAATTAGTGCGTATTGACGATAGGCTATCCGCTGAATAGATATTCTTAAGAGTCCGTAATTGACGAGTAGAAAAAGAGGATCCCGGAGTGATCTTGCTGTAACGTCTTGATTGTATGAAAGTGATGAATATGAGGAGTGAATGATCGTTATAAATTACTGTTTGTAATCATTGATTGTACGACATTGTGTAGAAGTTTGTTAGCGAATATACTCTGAAAATGACCTCCCAGTCTCTTGAACTGCTAACTAGCCGAGACATGACTGATAGCGAGGACATTAGGGCCACTACGAGTAAAGAAGTAAGATCGGAAATGAACCCCCTCACTATGGATAGACTGTTAGGCTCCATTGAAGCACTAGCCACGACGGTAGCGAGACAGGACGAGAAAGACAGAAGGAGACAGGAGGAGGACAGAAGGAGACAGGAGAGAACTGAAAGGATGATGGCTGAGGTAATTGCTGTATCCAGAGAGAGTAAGCAAGCTGCCTGGGAAAGTGAGAGAAGAACAATGGAAACGTTACAGACAGTTTTAGACAGACAGGGTGATCTAGAGGCTGAGATGTATTCCGTAGATGAATGGACCGCTTACGATAGCCCAAATCGCGGCAGCCGACCTAATCCGTCTGGTTGCCCGGTTGACTTCAGACAGAAGTCCGCCCTTCCACTCAATTCAAACCCACCTTCGTCAGGACCCCAAGACGATTTTAGGCCTCCGATGCTGCGGAGAAGTGAACGGCTTAGACGCCTAAGGAAAGGGAATACTGGCCAGCCTGATAGGGAAAGTCTCAATGAAACCTTCAGTGATTTAGAGATTACTGAAGTCACCGATCCACATCCAGGGACCTCCCGCGGTCATAGAGGACAATCCTGGCTTGAACTCCCAGGGTCCCCGGGTCCAGCACCCCGGCATGAGGAAGAAAGTAGTAAGTATGGATTGCCGCGTGGAAGCCAATTCCACGCGGCTGGCGACGAGGAATACCTGGACGGCGAAAGGGAGGGCTCCCTAGGGCATTACGACCCCAGGGGTGGGCCTAGCAACCCCATAGGCATAGCGACCGGCCTAACCTCGAGTTGGTCCAGGCGGCAAGGGACGTATGGGGCTATGGCGACGCGTGGAAGCCCACTCCACGTGGAAGCCAGCGCAGAAGCAGAAACCCCAAGGTCCCGAGTTCTTACATTTGGCGAGTCGAGAATGGGATTGACTTCCACGACAGAGAGGAGCAGAGAACTGTTTACAATCCGATGGGACCATGTTCAAGTTCATGCTGTAGGTTTTAATCACTGAATATGCAATCCTAAGAACCTCCCAAAATAGCAGAGGATAAGCTTGGTTGGGTCTTGCAAATTTTGTGTGTGTGCGCGCGCGCGCGCGTGCCTGGGCGTGTGCGTGTGCGTGTGCGTGTGTGTGTGTCTGTCTGTCTGTGTGTTTGCGTGCATGAAGACATCTATAACCTTCTCGTGGAAGAAAATCACAAGGGATTGTAGTAGCCTATATTAGAGTTAGCTCTATGACAGTGGTTCTTAACCTTTTCAAGGGAGCCGAACCCCAAGAGAAATCCATGACCACTTAGGCTACCGATCGAACCCCTCAAGTTTGAACAATAATTTTTTAACTATAGGCTAATGGGAACAAAAGGAAATAAAAAAATTGTACCAAAATGTGACACAATATTAATACATTCAATACATGAACTACTAACAATCTATTTCAAACAAAATTTATTAAATAAAAGTCGAAAAATAAAAATAAAATAGCAAATGATTTTTCACTCACACTCACTGACCCTGAATATGTATATATTTCAGAGGACCTCTCCGAACCCCTGGCACTGGCTCACCGAACCCCAGGGGTTCCGTCGAACACTGGTTAAGAAACACTGCTCTATGATAATAAGTTACTTAACCTCACAGTTAAACGTAATACGTCCATGGCAAACTGATCTTCAAATTGATTGTTGCAATAGTCGCTAGGTGTCACCCATTCGCCAGTTGTCGCCCGTGGTCCTGTCTAAATTATGACTGTACACGTTTTGTATAGCGACTGTATGGCTTCGACCATGCTCATAATTTAATGAATTTGTAGCGTGAGATAATTCACCACCGCTGCCCATTTAAATGGGCGCCACGCCATTTAAGGTCCTCGTATACGGACCGTGCTAGCCCGAGATTTAAATTGATCAAATAGGGCCTAAGCCAGCAACCGCGATCATCATCACATATTCATCACATATTCGTTTATTTCAAGAAAAATCAAGTTGACACAGCCGCAACTTCAACAAGCAATAGTGCATTATGCGGCATATTCTGAGGCGGTTAGCCAGCGTGGCCTAATATTGTGGGCTTCACAATACTGTCAGTATATGTTCTTATACAGCATTCTGGGAATAAAATTCCTATCATCCTTTGGAGGCAGATTGTACCCGTGGACTCGAGTTCGTAGATTATAGCTGTGACTCCGGGACTCTGGTAGAAATTAAGCTTCTAAGAACATGGCGATCTTCACGCTCTCTAACATAGAGGCGAATGAGACGCAGCCTATACGCTCTAACCAATGTAGTTGGAGTTGTATTTCGCTTCCCCAGTTAGCGGCGGTTAATTCAATATCACTATGAAACGTTTGTTGGGAACCATACGGGTTCATGTGGGCAAACTGGCAGAGAATGAATGGCCCAGTCATTGTGCCATTGTCCTGAAGCGAAAAGCTAATTGAAGACAATTTTAAACTGTTTCGAATTTCAGTGTTTGTATTTTAAGAACGATTGTGTTTTAAATATTCATGATAACTTAATTTTTAAAACAATTCGTGAGTCTTATTTGAACGGGCACGTATGTGGTGCTGATGGAGTTAGACCCACAACTGGAACCTATAGGGATGGGTGGGGCAGAATGATAGCCCGTCTTAACAGCTTTCCTGCGCGTTAGTTCATGGGCATTACAACAGCGACCGTCCTTATAATTCACCTTCCATAATATCCAGCAGCAAACACGCATCCCAGGAGGTATTCACTAACTCTGGTCGGTTCTCGGCTTGGCTGCGCTAGTTGCAAATCCAAGAGTCTGAGAATTGGATAGAGTGATTTGTTGGGAGAAGGATCCCACTGGTTCGGAACATCTCCCATTGAATATGGATATCTTATACGCCTTAGCCCGTGTGTAGGTTTTTGCCTTCGTTGCTGCGAGCCACAAGCCGTCCTTGCATGGGGCAAGATACAGTGATATGTGTGGGTTGGTGGATAATGAACGACATACATGGTGCGGCGTTTATAGGGCGATTAGTAGGCTGTAGACCTAAACTTGGTATATACATTACTTGCAGGAGAACATGTTGCAGACAGTGTGCGAGATGGGATACAATGAAATATGTGGGGGCGTTTCTGCCGCACCTATAATTCAACTTGAACGGTGATGCAGCACGATTTAAGGAACGGGCGAACAGAAGGTCTGGCAGGCGGACGAGAAGGCGGACAGACAGACGGGAAGGCGGGAGGAGAGACGGGAAGGCAGGCGTACGGTCGGACGGACAGGCGGACGGGCAGACGGGAAGGCAGGAGGACAGACGGGAAGGCGGGAGGAAAGACGGGAAGGCGGGAGGAGAGACGGGAAGACGGACAGACAGACGGGAAGGCGGGAGGAGAGACAGGAAGGCGGGAGGACAGACGGGAAGGCGGACAGACAGACGGGAAGGCGGGAGGAGAGACGGAAGGGCAGGCGGA
Source organism: Aporrectodea caliginosa (assembly GCA_020284085.1). NCBI lineage: Eukaryota > Metazoa > Annelida > Clitellata > Crassiclitellata > Lumbricidae > Aporrectodea > Aporrectodea caliginosa. The sequence goes on along the minus strand of JACEVL010000807.1, from coordinate 1,698,307 downwards.
CGGACAGGCGGACGGGCAGACGGGAAGGCAGGAGGACAGACGGGAAGGCAGGCGGGCAGACAGAAGGGCAGGCGGACGGTCGGACGGGAAGTCAGACGCACAGACGGGAATGCGCGCGGACGGACGGGCAGGCGGACGGGCAGGCGGACGGACGGACGGGCGGGCAAGAGGACGGACGGGCAGGCATATATGCTGGTCTGGATGCAGTCCGTCTGTGCGAATTTTTGTAACACCTGCGGCAGGAATCAACGGCGCGCTGCCGCTGCTGCTACCGCCCCTCTCTCTGTGTTCGCTTCCTAGAGGTAGTTACAAGCAGGTGTCAAAACAATTCCTTTAAATTATTACAAGTTGCAAGGCGCGTTCTTCGACCGCCGTTGGCATTGATAAAGCGTTCGACCTACTTAGGTAAAGACTGAAGCTGCAGTCTTCCTCTTCTTTATTCTCGCCTTTTCTTCTCCTCCTCCTACTCCTCCTCCTCCTCCTTCTTGACTGCCTGCTCTTTCTTCTCTTCCAATCCTCATCTGCTCTTTTTCTGTCTCCTCTTCCGCATCCTCTTGTTTTTGCTTCTTCCAGGTAAAAAAAACTAAGTCGATCTCTCGCATAGCTTCCTCTTCCTTCTCCTCCTCCTCAACCGCCTTCTCCCCATTCTCCATGTCTTCCACCTTCTCTTCCACTGATCTGCTGGAGTTGCTTCTCTTGTCTTCTTCATCCTTGTGAGCTTTCTCCTTTTCACTGTCTTCCTCCGTCTGCATGTTCCCTACTTCCTCCTCCTCCTCCTCTTTCTCTTCCTCCTCCTCCTCCTCCTCC
>JACEVL010000807.1:1642500-1692500 GCA_020284085.1 Aporrectodea caliginosa | reverse complement strand
TAGTAATGATGATGAGGAGGAGGATGGTGATAACGATGATGGTGATGCTGTGTAATTGACTCAAGTCTCGAGGTCTCATTTGAAGATCTTCCTCCAAGAATAACAGTGGGTATTGTAATTCTTCTGGGTACGAGAAGTGGTAGTACCCTCTAGTTACAGTCAGGCACGTAGCCAGACTTAAATTCAAGAGGAGGCAACTTCACAGACCATTGGCAAAATCCTGGTTATTTGTGTCATTTGTCGACAGAAGTTCCAGCATATGAAAAAGCAAGAGGAGGCAACTGCCTCCTCGTACCTCCATGTAGCTACGCCTATGGTTACAGTCACCTCGTAGACTAGAAATGACGCCTATGGGTTGAGGAGGTATAGATTGACGGATACAGAGACGAAGTTAACGGTGATGGAAGGAGGACAGTGTGCCTCAGAACGCATAGTGAGATGCACCGTTAGATGGCCATCCAGTGCCTTAGCGTATAGGAATCGACACCTACCGTTGAAGAAACCATAGCAACGCCCTGGTTTATGTAGCGTCTTTTCTGCAAAAACCATGCGATCTTCATTCTGAACTTCTGTTTTATCTTCACCAACCTGTGCCTTGAACGTCTATCATCTGCTCGACACCACCTGTCATAAACTCGCGATTTTCAAGGTCAGACTGACTGCTAGACCTTTACACACTGATCTGGTGCTAGTCCCAGCCCCGACTTCCACGAAATTTGCCACTGCCCGGTTCTAATTTTTTACCCGTGGGCGCTGGAATGTGACCCACTCCTCCACGTTGATATTAGGGCCAAAACACGGTGCCGTAGGAATCGATTTAAGACCCCTTAATGCCAGTAACTCTCTCGGCGTAGGCATAAATGTCTGCCGAACTCCGCAGGAACCTTTACCTCCGCTCAGCGAAGACTACTTGTTAATACGTGTTAGGATCTCCAAATGTCATTATGCATATGAGCTTATCAGCATTAATGCCCACGCTTTGGGTTCTTTTTAGTTCCACCTGGGATCACTCTGAGCTGCCTTCATCTTTGTGTCGGCTTATTCTAGGCCCACTGCGGGGTCAGTTTGACCGGAACTACTACTTACTGACCTTCGTACCAATTAGCCTACCTAATAATAAAAATTAATTTAATAATAATTACGACAATTTCTATGGCGCCGTAACACGGCCATGCCGTTACAAGGGCGCCTTACAAGACAACTAACAACAGTCGGGATAGGCCCTGGCGAACAAATGTGATTTTAGCATGGATTTAAAAGAGTCCAATGAGTCGGTCAATCGGATAGCAGGAGGAAGTCTGTTCCAGCATCGAGGACCGGCGGCCGAGAAAGCACGATCACCGAGTCACCTACTTCAATAAATTATATGGAGCTCCGAAATTTCATGGTTTTGTTTGTAAGTTTATAAACGACATCAATATTTGCGATTCAGAATTCCATAAAGTCAAAAGGGCGCTACATAAAATCAGACGAATGTCATGTGACGTAATTATAATTGTAAAAGGCACATTTATATAGCGCCACGGAGGCTATAGTTTATAGCCTGAGGCCGAGCACAGCTTAAAATGTTAACTGCCGAACTGTAACTAGCATAGTTGCGCGTCTTGTCAACTAGATTCTGAGAATAAACGGATATTGATTGATTGATTAATTGAACAAACCAATTAGAATGGATCTCTGTGCGAACATCATAGTGTTACATCAGTTATCAAATCAGTGCACAGTGAACTAAAACAGTCATCAGCGCCATGCCGACGCTCACACTTGAAATGGTCTTCTGTAATGTTCTGTCCTAAGGATCCGTTGTCTTGAATTGACTTAATGTACCTGGCAATTATCTGTCCTGGCTATTCATGGTATGTCCTGATTATCCATGGCATGTCCTGACTATCCATGGTATGTCCTGACATATCCATTAGATGTCCCAACCATCCGTGGTCTTGATTCAATGTAATGATCTGCCCCGGCCATCGATCTCTATGTTCTTGAGCGGACGTCCTACCATAGTCCATATTTTGCATTCGTCTCCCTTCTTCTCTTCCACGTTACGCCAGCAGTTCATCGCATCCAGTTGGTGCCTGGAGAGCTCTTCATTTCTATTGCTTCGCTCCATATTTCCACTAAATGATGCACAACAATTTCTGCTTCAACAGCCGCCCTACTTCAAAACAGCGGAAGATGAGAGCTTTGCGATCACCTTTATGAACCGTATACAGTGAAAGGCATAAATCCAGTCATTAACGCCATGGTCGCGTAAGCATGCACAACCGTAGAGCATGCAGGTGGCATCGAATTCCATCCTTGAAACGTCGTCCCATCCATCTAACGGGAGGGGGCGCTGCTGCTGAGAAAAATCCTCAACGAGTGAGAAATAGGTAAATCAGACGGCGGGAGATTGTTTCGTTAGTTTGCGCAGATAACATGCACATTGATTTTCGACTGGCTGAATGCTTGGTGGAGAATTCCTAGGCAAAATTATTATACCGTGCATTGTCTTGTTTTATTTGAGTTGATACTATCTAATCTATATCTAAAAACTAACTCTTTTCAATAACTCTTTTCAATAACTCTTTTCAATAACTCTTTTCAATAACTCTTTTCAATAACTCTTTTCAATAACTCTTTCAATAACTCTTTTCAATAACTCTTTTCAATAACTCTTTTCAATAACTCTTTTCAATAACTCTTTTCAATAACTCTTTTCAATAACTCTTTTCAATAACTCTTTTCAATAACTCTTTTCAATAACTCTTTTCAATAACTCTTTTCAATAAATTTTCAATAACTCTTTCAATAACTCTTTTCAAAACTCTTTTCAATAACTCTTTTCAATAACTCTTTTCAATAACTCTTTTCAATAACTCTTTTCAATAACTCTTTTCAACTCTTTTCAATAACTCTTTTCAATAACTCTTTTCAATAACTCTTTCAATAACTCTTTTCAATAACTCTTTTCAATAACTCTTTTCAATAACTCTTTTCAATAACTCTTTTCAATAACTCTTTTTCAATAACTCTTTCAATAACTCGACAGTAACTCTTTTCAATAACTCTTTTCAATAACTCTTTTCAATAACTCTTTTCAATAACTCTTTTCAATAACTCTTTTCAATAACTCTTTCAATAACTCTTTTCAATAACTCTTTTCAATAACTCTTTTCAATAACTCTTTTCAATAACTCTTTTCAATAACTCTTTTCAATAACTCTTTTCAATAACTCTTTTCAATAACTCTTTTCAATAACTCTTTTCAATAACTCTTTTCAATAACTCTTTTCAATAACTCTTTTCAATAACTCTTTTCAATAACTCTTTTCAATAACTCTTTTCAATAACTCTTTTCAATAACTCTTTTCAATAACTCTTTTCAATAACTCTTTTCAATAACTCTTTTTTCAATAACTCTTTTCAATAACTCTTTTCAATAACTCTTTTCAATAACTCTTTTCAATAACTCTTTTCAATAACTCTTTTCAATAACTCTTTTCAATAACTCTTTTCAATAACTCTTTTCAATAACTCTTTTCAATAACTCTTTTCAATAACTCTTTTCAATAACTCTTTTCAATAACTCTTTTCAATAACTCTTTTCAATAACTCTTTTCAATAACTCTTTTTTCAATAACTCTTTTCTCTTTTCAATAACTCTTTTCAATAACTCTTTTCAATAACTCTTTTCAATAACTCTTTTCAATAACTCTTTTCAATAACTCTTTTCAATAACTCTTTTCAATAACTCTTTTCAATAACTCTTTTCAATAACTCTTTTCAATAACTCTTTTCAATAACTCTTTTCAATAACTCTTTTCAATAACTCTTTTCAATAACTCTTTTCAATAACTCTTTTCAATAACTCTTTTCAATAACTCTTTTCAATAACTCTTTTCAATAACTCTTTTCAATAACTCTTTTCAATAACTCTTTCAATAACTCTTTCAATAACTCTTTTCAATAACTCTTTTCAATAACTCTTTTTCAATAACTCTTTTCAATAACTCTTTTCAATAACTCTTTTCAATAACTCTTTTCAATAACTCTTTTCAATAACTCTTTTCAATAACTCTTTTCAATAACTTTTCAATAACTCTTTTCAATAACTCTTTTCAATAACTCTTTTCAATAACTCTTTTCAATAACTCTTTTCAATAACTCTTTTCAATAACTCTTTTCAATAACTCTTTTTCAATAACTCTTTTCAATAACTCTTTTTTCAATAACTCTTTTCAATAACTCTTTTCAATAACTCTTTTCAATAACTCTTTTCAATAACTCTTTTCAATAACTCTTTTCAATAACTCTCTTTCAATAACTCTTTTCAATAACTCTTTTCAATAACTCTTTTCAATAACTCTTTTCAATAACTCTTTTCAATAACTCTTTTCAATAACTCTTTTCAATAACTCTTTTCAATAACTCTTTTCAATAACTCTCTTTTCAATAACTCTTTTCAATAACTCTTTTCAATAACTCTTTTCAATAACTCTTTTAACTCTTTTCAATAACTTTTTTCAATAACTCTTTTCAATAACTCTTTTCAATAACTCTTTTCAATAACTCTTTTCAATAACTCTTTCAATAACTCTTTTCAATAACTCTTTTCAATAACTCTTTTCAATAACTCTTTTCAATAACTCTTTTCAATAACTCTTTTCAATAACTCTTTTCAATAACTCTTTTCAATAACTCTTTTCAATAACTCTTTTCAATAACTCTTTTCAATAACTCTTTTCAATAACTCTTTTCAATAACTCTTTTCAATAACTCTTTTCAATAACTCTTTTCAATAACTCTTTTCAATAACTAACAATAACTCTTTCAATAACTCTTTTCAACTAACTAACTCTTTTCAATAACTCTTTTCAATAACTCTTTTCAATAACTCTTTTCAATAACTCTTTTCAATAACTCTTTTCAATAACTCTTTTCAATAACTCTTTTCAATAACTCTTTTCAATAACTCTTTTCAATAACTCTTTTCAATAACTCTTTTCAATAACTCTTTTCAATAACTCTTTTCAATAACTCTTTTCAATAACTCTTTTCAATAACTCTTTTCAATAACTCTTTTCAATAACTCTTTTCAATAACTCTTTTCAATAACTCTTTTCAATAACTCTTTTCAATAACTCTTTTCAATAACTCTTTCAATAACTCTTTTCAATAACTCTTTTCAATAACTCTTTTCAATAACTCTTTTCAAACTCTTTTCAATAACTCTTTTCAATAACTCTTTTCAATAACTCTTTTCAATAACTCTTTCAATAACTCAATAACTCTTTTCAATAACTCTTTTCAATAACTCTTTTCAATAACTCTTTTCAATAACTCTTTTCAATAACACTCTTTCAATAACTCTTTTCAATAACTAATAACTCTTTTCAATAACTCTTTTCAATAACTCTTTTCAATAACTCTTTTCAATAACTCTTTTCAATAACTCTTTCAATAACTCTTTTCAATAACTCTTTTCAATAACTCTTTTCAATAACTCTTTTCAATAACTCTTTTCAATAACTAACTCTTTTCAATAACTCTTTTTTTCAATAACTCTTTTCAATAACTCTTTTCAATAACTCTTTTCAATAACTCTTTTCAATAACTCTTTTCAATAACTCTTTTCAATAACTCTTTTCAATAACTCTTTTCAATAACTCTTTTCAATAACTCTTTTCAATAACTCTTTTCAATAACTCTTTTCAATAACTCTTTTCAATAACTCTTTTCAATAACTCTTTTCAATAACTAACTCTTTTCAATAACTCTTTTCAATAACTCTTTTCAATAACTCTTTTCAATAACTCTTTTCAATAACTCTTTTCAATTCTTTTCAATAACTCTTTTCAATAACTCTTTTCAATAACTCTTTTCAATAACTCTTTTCAATAACTCTTTTCAATAACTCTTTTCAATAACTCTTTTCAATAACTCTTTTCAATAACTCTTTTCAATAACTCTTTTTCAAACTCTTTCAATAACTCTTTCAATAACTCTTTTCAATAACTTTTTCAATAACTCTTTTCAATAACTCTTTTCAATAACTCTTTTCAATAATAACTCTCTTTCAATAACTCTTTTCAATAACTCTTTTCAATAACTCTTTTCAATAACTCTTTTCTTTTCAATAACTTTTTCATAACTCTTTTCAATAACTCTTTTCAATAACTCTTTTCAATAACTCTTTTCAATAACTCTTTTCAATAACTCTTTTCAATAACTCTTTTCAATAACTCTTTTCAATAACTCTTTTCAATAACTCTTTTCAATAACTCTTTTCAATAACTCTTTTCAATAACTCTTTTAACTCAATAACTCTTTTCAATAACTCTTTTCAATAACTCTTTTCAATAACTCTTTTCAATAACTCTTTTCAATAACTCTTTTCAATAACTCTTTTCAATAACTCTTTTTCAATAACTCTTTTCAATAACTCTTTCAATAACTCTTTTCAATAACTCTTTTCAATAACTCTTTTCAATAACTCTTTTCAATAACTCTTTTCAATAACTCTTTTCAATAACTCTTTTCAATAACTCTTTTCAATAACTCTTTTCAATAACTCTTTTCAATAACTCTTTTCAATAACTCTTTTCAATAACTCTTTTCAATAACTCTTTTCAATAACTCTTTTCAATAACTCTTTTCAATAACTCTTTTCAATAACTCTTTTCAATAACTCTTTTCAATAACTCTTTTCAATAACTCTTTTCAATAACTCTTTTCAATAACTCTTTTCAATAACTCTTTTCAATAACTCTTTTCAATAACTCTTTTCAATAACTCTTTTCAATAACTCTTTTCAATAACTCTTTTCAATAACTCTTTTCAATAACTCTTTTCAATAACTCTTTTCAATAACTCTTTTCAATAACTCTTTTCAATAACTCTTTTCAATAACTCTTTTCAATAACTCTTTTCAATAACTCTTTTCAATAACTCTTTTCAATAACTCTTTTCAATAACTCTTTTCAATAACTCTTTTCAATAACTCTTTTCAATAACTCTTTTCAATAACTCTTTTCAATAACTCTTTTCAATAACTCTTTTCAATAACTCTTTTCAATAACTCTTTTCAATAACTCTTTTCAATAACTCTTTTCAATAACTCTTTTCAATAACTCTTTTCAATAACTCTTTTCAATAACTCTTTTTTCAATAACTCTTTTCAATAACTCTTTTCAATAACTCTTTTCAATAACTCTTTTCAATAACTCTTTTCAATAACTCTTTTCAATAACTCTTTTCAATAACTCTTTTCAATAACTCTTTTCAATAACTCTTTTCAATAACTCTTTTCAATAACTCTTTTCAATAACTCTTTTCAATAACTCTTTTCAATAACTCTTTTCAATAACTCTTTTCAATAACTCTTTTCAATAACTCTTTTCAATAACTCTTTTCAATAACTCTTTTCAATAACTCTTTTCAATAACTCTTTTCAATAACTCTTTTCAATAACTCTTTTCAATAACTCTTTTCAATAACTCTTTTCAATAACTCTTTTCAATAACTCTTTTCAATAACTCTTTTCAATAACTCTTTTCAATAACTCTTTTCAATAACTCTTTTCAATAACTCTTTTCAATAACTCTTTTCAATAACTCTTTTCAATAACTCTTTTCAATAACTCTTTTCAATAACTCTTTTCAATAACTCTTTTCAATAACTCTTTTCAATAACTCTTTTCAATAACTCTTTTCAATAACTCTTTTCAATAACTCTTTTCAATAACTCTTTTCAATAAATTTTCAATAACTTTTTCAATAACTCTTTTCAATAACTCTTTTCAATAACTCTTTTCAATAACTCTTTCAATAACTCTTTTCAATAACTCTTTTCAATAACTCTTTTCAATAACTCTTTTCAATAACTCTTTTCAATAACTCTTTTCAATAACTCTTTTCAATAACTCTTTTCAATAACTCTTTTCAATAACTCTTTTCATAACTCTTTTCAATAACTCTTTTCAATAACTTTTTCAATAACTCTTTTCAATAACTCTTTCACTCTTTTCAATAACTCTTTTCAATAACTCTTTTCAATAACTCTTTTCAATAACTCTTTTCAATAACTCTTTTCAATAACTCTTTTCAATAACTCTTTTCAATAACTCTTTTCAATAACTCTTTTCAATAACTCTTTTCAATAACTCTTTCAATAACTCTTTTCAATAACTCTTTTCAATAACTTTTCAATAACTCTTTTCAATAACTCTTTTCAATAACTCTTTTCAATAACTCTTTTCAATAACTCTTTTCAATAACTCTTTTCAATAACTCTTTTCAATAACTCTTTTCAATAACTCTTTTCTTTTCAATAACTCTTTTCAATAACTCTTTTCAATAACTCTTTTCAATAACTCTTTTCAATAACTCTTTTCAATAACTCTTTTCAATCAATAACTCTTTTCAATAACTCTTTTCAATAACTCTTTTCAATAACTCTTTTCAATAACTCTTTTCAATAACTCTTTTCAATAACTCTTTTCAATAACTCTTTTCAATAACTCTTTTCAATAACTCTTTTCAATAACTCTTTTCAATAACTCTTTTCAATAACTCTTTTCAATAACTCTTTTCAATAACTTTTCAATAACTCTTTTCAATAACTCTTTTCAATAACTCTTTTCAATAACTCTTTTCAATAACTCTTTTCAATAACTCTTTTCAATAACTCTTTTCAATAACTCTTTTCAATAACTCTTTTCAATAACTCTTTTCAATAACTCTTTTCAATAACTCTTTTCAATAACTCTTTCAAATAACTCTTTTCAATAACTCTTTTCAATAACTCTTTTCAATAACTCTTTTCAATAACTCTTTTCAATAACTCTTTTCAATAACTCTTTTCAATAACTCTTTTCAATAACTCTTTTCAATAACTCTTTTCAATAACTCTTTTCAATAACTCTTTTCAATAACTCTTTTCAATAACTCTTTTCAATAACTCTTTTCAATAACTCTTTCAATAACTCTTTTCAATAACTCTTTTCAATAACTCTTTTCAATAACTCTTTTCAATAACTCTTTTCAATAACTCTTTTCAATAACTCTTTTCAATAACTCTTTTTCAATAACTCTTTTCAATAACTCTTTTCAATAACTCTTTTCAATAACTCTTTTCAATAACTCTTTTCAATAACTCTTTTCAATAACTCTTTTCAATAACTCTTTTCAATAACTCTTTTCAATAACTCTTTTCAATAACTCTTTTCAATAACTCTTTTCAATAACTCTTTTCAATAACTCTTTTCAATAACTCTTTTCAATAACTCTTTTCAATAACTCTTTTCAATAACTCTTTTCAATAACTCTTTTCAATAACTCTTTTCAATAACTCTTTTCAATAACTCTTTTCAACTCTCTTTCAATAACTCTTTTCAATAACTCTTTCAATAACTCTTTCAATAACTCTTTTCAATAACTCTTTTCAATAACTCTTTTCAATAACTCTTTTCAATAACTCTTTTCAATAACTCTTTTCAATAACTCTTTTCAATAACTCTTTTCAATAACTCTTTTCAATAACTCTTTTCAATAACTCTTTTCAATAACTCTTTTCAATAACTCTTTTCAATAACTCTTTTCAATAACTCTTTTCAATAACTCTTTTCAATAACAATAACTCTTTTCAATAACTCTTTTCAATAACTCTTTTCAATAACTCTTTTCAATAACTCTTTTCAATAACTCTTTTTTCAATAACTCTTTTCAATAACTCTTTTCAATAACTCTTTTCAATAACTCTTTTCAATAACTCTTTTCAATAACTCTTTTCAATAACTCTTTTCAATAACTCTTTTCAATAACTCTTTTCAATAACTCTTTTCAATAACTCTTTTCAATAACTCTTTTCAATAACTCTTTTCAATAACTCTTTTCAATAACTCTTTTCAATAACTCTTTTCAATAACTCTTTTCAATAACTCTTTTCAATAACTCTTTTCAATAACTCAATTTCAATAACTCTTTTTCAATAACTCTTTCTTTCAATAACTCTTTTCAATAACTCTTTTCAATAACTCTTTTCAATAACTCTTTTCAATAACTCTTTTCAATAACTCTTTTCAATAACTCTTTTCAATAACTCTTTTCAATAACTCTTTTCAATAACTCTTTTCAATAACTCTTTTCAATAACTCTTTTTCAATAACTCTTTTCAATAACTCTTTTCAATAACTCTTTTCAATAACTCTTTTCAATAACTCTTTTCAATAAACTCTTTTCAATAACTCTTTTCAATAACTCTTTTCAATAACTCTTTTCAATAACTCTTTTCAATAACTCTTTTCAATAACTCTTTTCAATAACTCTTTTCAATAACTCTTTTCAATAACTCTTAACTCTTTTCAATAACTCTTTTCAATAACTCTTTTCAATAACTCTTTTCAATAACTCTTTTCAATAACTCTTTTCAATAACTCTTTTCAATAACTCTTTTCAATAACTCTTTTCAATAACTCTTTTCAATAACTCTTTTCAATAACTCTTTTCAATAACTCTTTTCAATAACTCTTTTCAATAACTCTTTTCAATAACTCTTTTCAATAACTCTTTTCAATAACTCTTTTCAATAACTCTTTTCAATAACTCTTTTCAATAACTCTTTTCAATAACTCTTTTCAATAACTCTTTTCAATAACTCTTTTCAATAACTCTTTTCAATAACTCTTTTCAATAACTCTTTTCAATAACTCTTTTTTCAATAACTCTTTTCAATAACTCTTTTCAATAACTCTTTTCAATAACTCTTTTCAATAACTCTTTTCAATAACTCTTTTCAATAACTCTTTTCAATAACTCTTTTCAATAACTCTTTTCAATAACTCTTTTCAATAACTCTTTTCAATATAACTCTTTTCAATAACTCTTTTCAATAACTCTTTTCAATAACTCTTTTCAATAACTCTTTTCAATAACTCTTTTCAATAACTCTTTTCAATAACTCTTTTCAATAACTCTTTTCAATAACTCTTTTCAATAACTCTTTTCAATAACTCTTTTCAATAACTCTTTTCAATAACTCTTTTCAATAACTCTTTTCAATAACTCTTTTCAATAACTCTTTTCAATAACTCTTTTCAATAACTCTTTCAATAACTCTTTTCAATAACTCTTTTCAATAACTCTTTTCAATAACTCTTTTCAATAACTCTTTTCAATAACTCTTTTCAATAACTCTTTTCAATAACTCTTTTCAATAACTCTTTTCAATAACTCTTTTCAATAACTCTTTTCAACTCTTTTTCAATAACTCTTTTCAATAACTCTTTTCAATAACTCTTTTCAATAACTCTTTTCAATAACTCTTTTCAATAACTCTTTTCAATAACTCTTTCAATAAACTCTTTTCAATAACTCTTTTAACTCTTTTCAATAACTCTTTTCAATAACTCTTTTCAATAACTCTTTTCAATAACTCTTTTCAATAACTCTTTTCAATAACTCTTTTCAATAACTCTTTTCAATAACTCTTTTCAATAACTCTTTTCAATAACTCTTTTCAATAACTCTTTTCAATAACTCTTTTCAATAACTCTTTTCAATAACTCTTTCAATAACTCTTTTCAATAACTCTTTTCAATAACTCTTTTCAATAACTCTTTTCAATAACTCTTTTCAATAACTCTCTTTCAATAACTCTTTTCAATAACTCTTTTCAATAACTCTTTTCAATAACTCTTTTCAATAACTCTTTTCAATAACTCTTTTCAATAACTCTTTTCAATAACTCTTTTCAATAACTCTTTTCAATAACTCTTTTCAATAACTCTAACTCTTTCAATCAATAACTCTTTTCAATAACTCTTTTCAATAACTCTTTTCAATAACTCTTTTCAATAACTCTTTTCAATAACTCTTTTCAATAACTCTTTTCAATAATAACTCTTTTCAATAACTCTTTTCATAACTCTTTTCAATAACTCTTTTCAATAACTCTTTTCAATAACTCTTTTCAATAACTCTTTTCAATAACTCTTTTCAATAACTCTTTTCAATAACTCTTTTCAATAACTCTTTTCAATAACTCTTTTCAATAACTCTTTTCAATAACTCTTTTCAATAACTCTTTTCAATAACTCTTTTCAATAACTCTTTTCAATAACTCTTTTCAATAACTCTTTTCAATAACTCTTTTCAATAACTCTTTTCAATAACTCTTTTCAATAACTCTTTTCAATAACTCTTTTCAATAACTCTTTTCAATAACTCTTTTCAATAACTCTTTTCAATAACTCTTTTCAATAACTCTTTTCAATAACTCTTTTCAATAATAACTCTTTTCAATAACTCTTTTCAATAACTCTTTTCAATAACTCTTTTCAATTAACTCTTTTCAATAACTCTTTTCAATAACTCTTTTAACTCTTTTCAATAACTCTTTTCAATAACTCTTTTCAATAACTCTTTTCAATAACTCTTTTCAATAACTCTTTTCAATAACTCTTTTCAACTAACAATAACTCTTTTCAATAACTCTTTTCAATAACTTTTCAATAACTCTTTTCAATAACTCTTTTCAATAACTCTTTTCAATAACTCTTTTCAATAACTCTTTTCAATAACTCTTTTCAATAACTCTTTTCAATAACTCTTTTCAATAACTCTTTTCAATAACTCTTTTCAATAACTCTTTTCAATAACTCTTTTCAATAACTCTTTTCAATAACTCTTTTCAATAACTCTTTTCAATAACTCTTTTCAATAACTCTTTTTTCAATAACTCTTTTCAATAACTCTTTTCAATAACTCTTTTCAATAACTCTTTTCAATAACTCTTTTCAATAACTCTTTTCAATAACTCTTTTCAATAACTCTTTTCAATAACTCTTTTCAATAACTCTTTTCAATAACTCTTTTCAATAACTCTTTTCAATAACTCTTTTCAATAACTCTTTTCAATAACTCTTTTCAATAACTCTTTTCAATAACTCTTTTCAATAACTCTTTTCAATAACTCTTTTCAATAACTCTTTTCAATAACTCTTTTCAATAACTCTTTTCAATAACTCTTTTCAATAACTCTTTTCAATAACTCTTTTCAATAACTCTTTTCAATAACTCTTTTCAATAACTCTTTTCAATAACTCTTTTCTCTTTTCAATAACTCTTTTCAATAACTCTTTTCAAACTCTTTTCAATAACTCTTTCAATAACTCTTTTCAATAACTCTTTTCAATAACTCTTTTCAATAACTCTTTTCAATAACTCTTTTCAATAACTCTTTTCAATAACTCTTTTCAATAAATAACTCTTTTCAATAACTCTTTTCAATAACTCTTTTCAATAACTCTTTTCAATAACTCTTTTCAATAACTCTTTTCAATAACTCTTTTCAATAACTCTTTCAATAACTCTTTTCAATAACTCTTTTCAATAACTCTCTTTTCAATAACTCTTTTCAATAACTCTTTTCAATAACTCTTTCAATAACTCTTTTCAATAACTCTTTTCAATAACTCTTTTCAATAACTCTTTTCAATAACTCTTTTCAATAACTCTTTTCAATAACTTTTCAATAACTCTTTTCAATAACTCTTTTCAATAACTCTTTTCAATAACTCTTTTCAATAACTCTTTTCAATAACTCTTTTCAATAACTCTTTTCAATAACTCTTTTCAATAACTCTTTTCAATAACTCTTTTCAATAACTCTTTTCAATAACTCTTTTCAATAACTCTTTTCAATAACTCTTTTCAATAACTCTTTTCAATAACTCTTTTTTCAATAACTCTTTTCAATAACTAACTCTTTTCAATAACTCTTTTCAATAACTCTTTTCAATAACTCTTTTCAATAACTCTTTTCAATAACTCTTTTCAATAACTCTTTTCAATAACTCTTTTCAATAACTCTTTTCAATAACTCTTTCAATAACTCTTTTCAATAACTCTTTTCAATAACTCTTTTCAATAACTCTTTTCAATAACTCTTTTCAATAACTCTTTTCAATAACTCTTTTCAATAAACTCTTTTCAATAACTCTTTTCAATAACTCTTTTCAATAACTCTTTTCAATAACTCTTTTCAATAACTCTTTTCAATAACTCTTTTCAATAACTCTTTTCAATAACTCTTTTCAATAACTCTTTTCAATAACTCTTTTCAATAACTCTTTTCAATAACTCTTTTCAATAACTCTTTTCAATAACTCTTTTCAATAACTCTTTTCAATAACTCTTTTCAATAACTCTTTTCAATAACTCTTTTCAATAACTCTTTTCAATAACTCTTTTCAATAACTCTTTTCAATAACTCTTTTCAATAACTCTTTTCAATAACTCTTTTCTTTTCAATAACTCTTTTCAATAACTCTTTTCAATAACTCTTTTCAATAACTCTTTTCAATAACTCTTTTCAATAACTCTTTTCAATAACTCTTTTCAATAACTCTTTTCAATAACTCTTTTCAATAACTCTTTTCAATAACTCTTTTCAATAACTCTTTTCAATAACTCTTTTCAATAACTCTTTTCAATAACTCTTTTCAATAACTCTTTTCAATAACTCTTTTCAATAACTCTTTTCAATAACTCTTTTCAATAACTCTTTTCAATAACTCTTTTCAATAACTCTTTTCAATAACTCTTTTCAATAACTCTTTTCAATAACTCTTTTCAATAACTCTTTTCAATAACTCTTTTCAATAACTCTTTTCAATA
Organism: Aporrectodea caliginosa; assembly: GCA_020284085.1. Lineage (NCBI taxonomy): Eukaryota > Metazoa > Annelida > Clitellata > Crassiclitellata > Lumbricidae > Aporrectodea > Aporrectodea caliginosa. Next base: position 1,677,840 of record JACEVL010000807.1, on the reverse strand, counting down.
ACTCTTTTCAATAACTCTTTTCAATAACTCTTTTCAATAACTCTTTTCAATAACTCTTTTCAATAACTCTTTTCAATAACTCTTTTCAATAACTCTTTTCAATAACTCTTTTCAATAACTCTTTTCAATAACTCTTTTCAATAACTCTTTTCAATAACTCTTTTCAATAACTCTTTCAAATAACTCTTTTCAATAACTCTTTTCAATAACTCTTTTCAATAACTCTTTTCAATAACTCTTTTCAATAACTCTTTTCATAACTCTTTTCAATAACTCTTTTCAATAACTCTTTTCAATAACTCTTTTCAATAACTCTTTTCAATAACTCTTTTTCAATAACTCTTTTCAATAACTCTTTTCAATAACTCTTTTCAATAACTCTTTTCAATAACTCTTTTCTCTTTAACTAACTTTTTCAATAACTCTTTCAAATAACTCTTTTCAATAACTCTTTTCAATAACTCTTTTCAATAACTCTTTTCAATAACTCTTTTCAATAACTCTTTTCAATAACTCTTTTCAATAACTCTTTTCAATAACTCTTTTCAATAACTCTTTTCAATAACTCTTTTCAATAACTCTTTTCAATAACTCTTTTCAATAACTCTTTTCAATAACTCTTTTCAATAACTCTTTTCAATAACTCTTTTCAATAACTCTTTTCAATAACTCTTTTCAATAACTCTTTTCAATAACTCTTTTCAATAACTCTTTTCAATAACTCTTTTCAATAACTCTTTTCAATAACTCTTTTCAATAACTCTTTTCAATAACTCTTTTCAATAACTCTTTTCAATAACTCTTTTCAATAACTCTTTTCAATAACTCTTTTCAATAACTCTTTTCAATAACTCTTTTCAATAACTCTTTTCAATAACTCTTTTCAATAACTCTTTTCAATAACTCTTTTCAATAACTCTTTTCAATAACTCTTTTCAATAACTCTTTTCAATAACTCTTTTCAATAACTCAATAATAACTCTTTTCAATAACTCTTTTCAATAACTCTTTTCAATAACTCTTTTCAATAACTCTTTTCAATAACTCTTTTCAATAACTCTTTTCAATAACTCTTTTCAATAACTCTTTTCAATAACTCTTTTCAATAACTCTTTTCAATAACTCTTTTCAATAACTCTTTTCAATAACTCTTTTCAATAACTCTTTTCAATAACTCTTTTCAATAACTCTTTTCAATAACTCTTTTCAATAACTCTTTTCAATAACTCTTTTCAATAACTCTTTTCAATAACTCTTTTCAATAACTCTTTTCAATAACTCTTTTCAATAACTCTTTTCAATAACTCTTTTCAATAACTCTTTTCAATAACTCTTTTCAATAACTCTTTTCAATAACTCTTTTCAATAACTCTAACTTTTTCAATAACTCTTTTCAATAACTCTTTTCAATAACTCTTTTCAATAACTCTTTTCAATAACTCTTTTCAATAACTCTTTTCAATAACTCTTTTCAATAACTCTTTTCAATAACTCTTTTCAATAACTCTTTTCAATAACTCTTTTCAATAACTCTTTTCAATAACTCTTTTCAATAACTCTTTTCAATAACTCTTTTCAATAACTCTTTTCAATAACTCTTTTCAATAACTCTTTTCAATAACTCTTTTCAATAACTCTTTTCAATAACTCTTTTCAATAACTCTTTTCAATAACTCTTTTCAATAACTCTTTTCAATAACTCTTTTCAATAACTCTTTTCAATAACTCTTTTCAATAACTCTTTTCAATAACTCTTTTCAATAACTCTTTTCAATAACTCTTTTCAATAACTCTTTTCAATAACTCTTTTCAATAACTCTTTTCAATAACTCTTTTCAATAACTCTTTTCAATAACTCTTTTCAATAACTCTTTTCAATAACTCTTTTCAATAACTCTTTTCAATAACTCTTTTCAATAACTCTTTTCAATAACTCTTTTCAATAACTCTTTTCAATAACTCTTTTCAATAACTCTTTTCAATAACTCTTTTCAATAACTCTTTTCAATAACTCTTTTCAATAACTCTTTTCAATAACTCTTTTCAATAACTCTTTTCAATAACTCTTTTCAATAACTCTTTTCAATAACTCTTTTCAATAACTCTTTTCAATAACTCTTTTCAATAACTCTTTTCAATAACTCTTTTCAATAACTCTTTTCAATAACTCTTTTCAATAACTCTTTTCAATAACTCTTTTCAATAACTCTTTTCAATAACTCTTTTCAATAACTCTTTTCAATAACTCTTTTCAATAACTCTTTTCAATAACTCTTTTCAATAACTCTTTTCAATAACTCTTTTCAATAACTCTTTTCAATAACTCTTTTCAATAACTCTTTTCAATAACTCTTTTCAATAACTCTTTTCAATAACTCTTTTCAATAACTCTTTTCAATAACTCTTTCAATAACTCTTTTCAATAACTCTTTTCAATAACTCTTTTCAATAACTCTTTTCAATAACTCTTTTCAATAACTCTTTTCAATAACTCTTTTCAATAACTCTTTTCAATAACTCTTTTCAATAACTCTTTTCAATAACTCTTTTCAATAACTCTTTTCAATAACTCTTTTTTTCAATAACTCTTTTCAATAACTCTTTTCAATAACTCTTTTCAATAACTCTTTTCAATAACTCTTTTCAATAACTCTTTTCAATAACTCTTTTCAATAACTCTTTTCAATAACTCTTTTCAATAACTCTTTTCAATAACTCTTTTCAATAACTCTTTTCAATAACTCTTTTCAATAACTCTTTTCAATAACTCTTTTCAATAACTCTTTTCAATAACTCTTTTCAATAACTCTTTTCAATAACTCTTTTCAATAACTCTTTTCAATAACTCTTTTCAATAACTCTTTTCAATAACTCTTTTCAATAACTCTTTTCAATAACTCTTTTCAATAACTCTTTTCAATAACTCTTTTCAATAACTCTTTTCAATAACTCTTTTCAATAACTCTTTTCAATAACTCTTTTCAATAACTCTTTTCAATAACTCTTTTCAATAACTCTTTTCAATAACTCTTTTCAATAACTCTTTTCAATAACTCTTTTCAATAACTCTTTTCAATAACTCTTTTCAATAACTCTTTTCAATAACTCTTTTCAATAACTCTTTTCAATAACTCTTTTCAATAACTCTTTTCAATAACTCTTTTCAATAATAACTCTTTTCAATAACTCTTTTCAATAACTCTTTTCAATAACTCTTTTCAATAACTCTTTTCAATAACTCTTTTCAATAACTCTTTTCAATAACTCTTTTCAATAACTCTTTTCAATAACTCTTTCAATAACTCTTTTCAATAACTCTTTTCAATAACTCTTTTCAATAACTCTTTTCAATAACTCTTTCAATAACTCTTTTCAATAACTCTTTCAATAACTCTTTTCAATAACTCTTTTCAATAACTCTTTTCAATAACTCTTTTCAATAACTCTTTTCAATAACTCTTTTCAATAACTCTTTTCAATAACTCTTTTAATAAATAACTCTTTTCAATAACTCTTTTCAATAACTCTTTTCAATAACTCTTTTCAATAACTCTTTTCAATAACTCTTTTCAATAACTCTTTCAATAACTCTTTTCAATAACTCTTTTCAATAACTCTTTTCAATAACTCTTTTCAATAACTCTTTCAATAACTCTTTTCAATAACTCTTTCAATAACTCTTTTCAATAACTCTTTTCAATAACTCTTTTCAATAACTCTTTCAATAACTCTTTTCAATAACTCTTTTCAATAACTCAATAACTCTTTTCATAACTCTTTTCAATAACTCTTTTCAATAACTCTTTTCAATAACTCTTTTCAATAACTCTTTTCAATAACTCTTTTCAATAACTCTTTTCAATAACTCTTTTCAATAACTCTTTTCAATAACTCTTTTCAATAACTCTTTTCAATAACTCTTTTCAATAACTCTTTTCAATAACTCTTTTCAATAACTCTTTTCAATAACTCTTTTCAATAACTCTTTTCAATAACTCTTTTCAATAACTCTTTTCAATAACTCTTTTCAATAACTCTTTTCAATAACTCTTTTCAATAACTCTTTTCAATAACTCTTTTCAATAACTCTTTTCAATAACTCTTTTCAATAACTCTTTTCAATAACTCTTTTCAATAACTCTTTTCAATAACTCTTTTCAATAACTCTTTTCAATAACTCTTTTCAATAACTCTTTTCAATAACTCTTTTCAATAACTCTTTCAATAACTCTTTTCAATAACTCTTTTCAATAACTCTTTTCAATAACTCTTTTCAATAACTCTTTTCAATAACTCTTTTCAATAACTCTTTTCAATAACTCTTTTCAATAACTCTTTTCAATAACTCTTTTCAATAACTCTTTTCAATAACTCTTTTCAATAACTCTTTTCAATAACTCTTTTCAATAACTCTTTTCAATAACTCTTTTCAATAACTCTTTTCAATAACTCTTTTCAATAACTCTTTTCAATAACTCTTTTCAATAACTCTTTTCAATAACTCTTTTCAATAACTTTTCAATAACTCTTTTCAATAACTCTTTTCAATAACTCTTTTCAATAACTCTTTTCAATAACTCTTTTCAATAACTCTTTTCAATAACTCTTTTCAATAACTCTTTTCAATAACTCTTTTCAATAACTCTTTTCAATAACTCTTTTCAATAACTCTTTTCAATAACTCTTTTCAATAACTCTTTTCAATAACTCTTTTCAATAACTCTTTCAATAACTCTTTTCAATAACTCTTTTCAATAACTCTTTTCAATAACTCTTTTCAATAACTCTTTTCAATAACTCTTTTCAATAACTCTTTTCAATAACTCTTTTCAATAACTCTTTTCAATAACTCTTTTCAATAACTCTTTTCAATAACTCTTTTCAATAACTCTTTCAATAACTCTTTTCAATAACTCTTTTCAATAACTCTTTTCAATAACTCTTTTCAATAACTCTTTTCAATAACTCTTTTCAATAACTCTTTTCAATAACTCTTTTCAATAACTCTTTTCAATAACTCTTTTCAATAACTCTTTTCAATAACTCTTTTCAATAACTCTTTTTTCAATAACTCTTTTCAATAACTCTTTTCAATAACTCTTTTCAATAACTCTTTTCAATAACTCTTTTCAATAACTTTCAATAACTCTTTTCAATAACTCTTTTCTTTTCAATACTCTTTTCAATAACTCTTTTCAATAACTCTTTTCAATAACTCTTTTCAATAACTCTTTCAATAACTCTTTTCAATAACTCTTTTCAATAACTCTTTTCAATAACTCTTTTCAATAACTCTTTTCAATAACTCTTTTCAATAACTCTAACTCTTTTCAATAACTCTTTTCAATAACTCTTTTCAATAACTCTTTTCAATAACTCTTTTCAATTCAATAACTCTTTTCAATAACTCTTTTCAATAACTCTTTTCAATAACTCTTTTCAATAACTCTTTTCAATAACTCTTTTCAATAACTCTTTTCAATAACTCTTTTCAATAACTCTTTTCAATAACTCTTTTCAATAACTCTTTTCAATAACTCTTTTCAATAACTCTTTTCAATAACTCTTTTCAATAACTCTTTTCAATAACTCTTTTCAATAACTCTTTTCAATAACTCTTTTCAATAACTCTTTTCAATAACTCTTTTCAATAACTCTTTTCAATAACTCTTTTCAATAACTCTTTTCAATAACTCTTTTCAATAACTCTTTTCAATAACTCTTTTCAATAACTCTTTTCAATAACTCTTTTCAATAACTCTTTTCAATAACTCTTTTCAATAACTCTTTTCAATAACTCTTTTCAATAACTCTTTTCAATAACTCTTTTCAATAACTCTTTTCAATAACTCTTTTCAATAACTCTTTTCAATAACTCTTTTCAATAACTCTTTTCAATAACTCTTTTCAATAACTCTTTTCAATAACTCTTTTCAATAACTCTTTTCAATAACTCTTTTCAATAACTCTTTTCAATAACTCTTTTCAATAACTCTTTTCAATAACTCTTTTCAATAACTCTTTTCAATAACTCTTTTCAATAACTCTTTTCAATAACTCTTTTCAATAACTCTTTTCAATAACTCTTTTCAATAACTCTTTTCAATAACTCTTTTCAATAACTCTTTTCAATAACTCTTTCAATAACTCTTTTCAATAACTCTTTTCAATAACTCTTTTCAATAACTCTTTTCAATAACTCTTTTCAATAACTCTTTTCAATAACTCTTTTCAATAACTCTTTTCAATAACTCTTTTCAATAACTCTTTTCAATAACTCTTTTCAATAACTCTTTTCAATAACTCTTTTCAATAACTCTTTTCAATAACTCTTTTCAATAACTCTTTTCAATAACTCTTTTCAATAACTCTTTTCAATAACTCTTTTCAATAACTCTTTTCAATAACTCTTTTCAATAACTCTTTTCAATAATTCTTTTCAACCCCCCCTCCGGGTAATTACCGAGCCCGAGAGAGTAGATGTAATCAAGGTCTCGGGATATACAGTCCGCTCTGACCTAAGAATGACCTCCCTCATGGACTCAATGCTATCAGCACCTTCGTCGTCCATGTATGTTCTGGGGGTCTTTCGATCGCATGGTTTTCGCCAACCGTCATTGCATGTCGCTGCCAAGATGACAACCATTGCACAACTCATGTATACCATCCCCTCCCCGGCATGGTAGGGCTATGCGACCGCCGAACAGTGTTTAATCTAGACGTCTCTGGGGGTAAAGTTCCCCCCCAGGATCGAGTTTCCCCCCCAGAAAAATTAAAGAGATGAAATTTTAGCCCCAAGAAAAATTAAAGACATGTCATTTTCTAGAATATTGTCCTGGAAAACTGTCGATACTACCCCCCGTCGAAAATTCTTGTTGGAAAAAGTGTTGTTACTACCCCCCCGAATATTGTTTTAAAATTGTTGTTACTACCCCTCGAAAATCCTTGAAAACTCTCGTTACTACGCCCCCTCGAAAATCCCTGTGGAAAACTCTCGTTACTACCCCCGTCGAAAATTCCATGAAAAATGTTGTAAGTCTTGTTCTTGGTAAAACTCGTCACTACCCCGCCCCCGGTCGTCAACTTTTATATTTTATAATAAGCTGGATACCCCCCCAAACCCTCGATTCCCCCGACAGCAAGGGGACTAGATTAAACACTGACCGCCGAAGACAGAGGAAGCCTAGAACAACATATAGCAAGGATGAAGCGCAAAGGACTTATAGGTCCTGTCGCTGCGGAGCTGACGGATGGGGCTGATGTCCCACTATTCGCCGCTATTAACGCAACTGAAAGTCATGTCTTGTTCCAAGCCGCCTCGCCTCCGCTATGAGTTAAGGCCGAGGTCACACGGTTTCCTCCTCCCAGCCAAGGATGATGGTAATTTTATATCCCGTGTATTATGTAAAAATATCTACTAAATACATCATCTTCAACCTTTACCTCATTCGCTACCTCTACCTTACGTTGCTACTAGTCTAATTCTGTCAACCCATTTAGTAACTGTCAGAGCTGAGACAATTTTTCCTACGCTATTTCTGCCTGGTATTTGTTATAAGTTGCGATCTGTCAGCTTGATACCGTGAATAAACGAAATTGTTTGGTTGATTGATTGATTGATTGATTAACTGGTAAATAACTGCCGTACTTAATAAACAAGACCATACTTAACAAGTAATGCAATACTTAAAAAGTGAGGTCATACTTAACAAGTAATGCTATAGGGCCTACTCAACAAGTGAGACAATACTTAACAAGTAAGGTCGCATTTGACAAATACGGCATACTTAATTTCACCAAAACAAATCAGACCCTTTTTCCATCCTTAGCCTTCCTTCCTTCCATCCTTCCTTCCTTTCTTCTTTCATTTTTCTTTCTTTGCTTCCTTTCCTCCCTCCATCCCTTCCTCCCTCCCTCCCTCCTTCCCTGTTTTAGTTCCATTCTTCCCATTTTACCTCACTTCATCCATCCATCCATCCATCAATTCATCCATCCATCCACTCGTCCTTGATTCCTTAATTTCTTAATTAATTAATTATTTAATAAGGCGCGTTCAGGATGTGTGTGTTTATGTTGTTGTTGGCTTTAGAGATAGCCCACAGTTCCACAACTCGCTCTATGTCGGTTTCACAGGACAGGTTCCGGGATTCGAACCCGTATCTCAGAGTCGGAACGACGCGATGCATTTGCCATGCCGCCTTCCGTTTAGGTCGTGGCTTTTCTTCTCCGCTCGGATGCTTCGAGTTATAAAGTTTAGTCTGTTGTGCCATGGATGGAAGAAGAAACTGCGTGGCTGTTTCCCTCCATCTCTCTTTCTCAACTCTCTTGTCTCTCTCTCTTGGTCCATCTGTCTGTTCCTCTCTGTCTTTCTCTCTCTTCTCATCTCCATCTCCATGTCTATCTCGTTGTCTTAGTCTCTGTTGACTATTTGTCTCTCTCTGTCTCACACTCTCTCTCTCTCTCTCTCTCTCTCTGCATCTATCTCCATCTCTCTGTATCTCTTTCTTTGTCTCCGTCTATGTTGTCCATATATCTCTCTGTGTGTCTCTCTGTCTGTCTCTTTGTCTCTGCTTCTTTTTCTTTGCCTCTGTCTCTGTTTTTCATTTGTCTCTCTGTGTCTCTCTGTGTGTCTCTGTCTTTGTCTCTGCCTCTGTCTATTTGTCTCTATCAGTGTCTCTGTCTCTCTGTCGCCGTTTCTCTGTATCCCATCTCTATAACTCACTCTATGTTTCTCACTGTCTTAGGTCTGCTTCTGTCTATTTCTCTGTCGGTCTGTCTCTTCTGTCTGTCTGTCTCTCTGTCTCTGTCTCTCTCTCTCTCTGTGTTTCTCTCTGTCTCTCTGTCTCTCTCAGTCCGTCTCTCTGTCTCTGTCTCTCTCTCTCTCTCTCTTCTGTCTCTCTCCCGCAGTCGGTTCGAATTGCATCCAGAAAACGCCAGTAGTCGTTGGTGCGCGTAAGGCAGAGGCCAGGAGGAGATGCCAAGGCAACAGCCGCCGCTGCTGCAGCAGCAGCAACGCCAAAGCCATCAGTACATCGTGAATGATCTGTAGCAACAGGTTGCTGAAGATGCTTCGCTCGGGCGCCAGAAATCCACTTCATCTTACAAACTAACAGCAGCAGCAGAACCAGCAGCAGCTTAAATTCCGCTTCTGCCGTCCTGACGCCATAAAAAAGCAACAATTACCCAGCTAGTAAATTATATGTATGCATGCATGTATGCATGCATGTATGCATGCATGCGTGTATGTATTTGTGTGTATGAATGTTTGCATGCATGTGTGTATGTGTATGTGTGTTTGTGTATGTGTATTTGTATGGGTATGTGTGTATGTGGGTGTATGCTTTCTTGTGTATGTGTATGTGTGAATGTGTGTATTTGTGTGTATCTGTGTATGTGTGTATGTACATATGTAGGCATTTATGCATGTATGCTTGTATGTAAGCATGTATCCATCCATGTATGCATTTATGTATGTCTGTGTATGCATGTATGTCTACATATAAGTGTATGTGTGTGTGCATGTATGTCTACATATAAGTGTATGTATGTGTGCATGTATGTCTACATATAAGTGTATGTATGTGTGCATGTATGTAGGCGTGCATGATACACGTATGCATGTAATGTAATGTAATGTAATGTAACAAGACATTTATATAGCGCCACTTAAGAGTCTCACAGAAGCGCTCAACACGTGGCCATGTATGTATGTATTTAACAGTTGTTATGATTGCAAGTTTATATAGCGCCACTTCAAGACAGAGGCGCAGTATGCATGCTTGCAGTATACGTATGTTTGTGGTATGTATAATATCTATAACTTAAATGTAATGTAATGTAAATCTTTGAAATTTCTCTAGCTCCACACAAAAGCCACGTCAGGGAGACCAGGTAATTCACTGGACTCAGCTGTTCAATAGTTCAAAAAACAGGGTCAGCCGAAACGACCTTTGGGTGAGATATTGCTGTCGGAGGTATGTTTGCCTGTTGGTCCGTTTCAGTGGTTGACCTGACCCATCCTTTGAACTCCTTTGAACGCTGATGTGTTGGGTGGTTCTGTTTGCCTCGTTCGTGATTAATTGCCTGTCCGCTTTCCATTCTGCCCTGCAACATTCATCTTTCTCTCCGTTGTCACTTTCCATCATGGCCTGTCTTACCTCGGAACCACCTGTGTCATACAGGTGGCTAATTTACTGAGTGACAGGTTCGTAACGAGGAGCTGGTCCTCTAGAAGTTACACCTCATTTCTTCGCTCTATAGCCTTCAGTTTTCTGTTACCTTATTCGTCTGGTCTGTCTTTTTGTCTTTGTCTTAAAACTCAGTAATTCCTTATTATAAGTTGATCCTTCCAACCTTCATTCCTTTCTTCTTCTTCTTCTTGCTTACTGTTTAACGACCACTGTGTGTTAACAAAGACCATTAGCGTCGCCCTCCTCCTTTATCCAGGCTTGGGATTGGCACTGTCAGAAAGCGAACAGTGGCGGAGTTCTTCATTCCTTTCTTCCTTGCTTCTTATCTATATGTACAGCGCTCGTCAATAAGCTGATGCCCTGCGCTTGGCTTTAGAGTGGCGCTTTAGAAGTTTGGAGATTACGATTACGATTACCTTCTTTCCTTCCTTACGTTATTCCTGTCTTCCTCGCTTCCTCACTTTCTTACTTCCTTACTTCCCTCTTTTCCTGCTTTTCTTCTTTCCTTTGTTATTTCCATCTTTTCATACGTGCATCCATTCTTTCCTCATTCCTATATTTCTTCATTAACTCATTCATTCAGCTCATTAATTCTTTCAAACTTTCGTTCGTTCGCTCATCGTAGAGAAGTCTAAAACACTTAATAGGCGAAGCAATAGTCTGACGTTTGTTAAATTCATTCACTCAATCAATTCCCGTCTTCCAAATTCCTTGTTTGCTCCGTCCATCTCTAATTGTTAGTCTTTCCTTTTCTTATCCACATTCCAGTCTAACTGCCTGTCTGCTACGTAGATTCATCTAAGACACCGACGCATATATAAAAAGCACATAGAAAAAGTTCTAGCAGCAGCTGAAGTTGGCGTGACGTGTGCTAAATTGAAGTTTTTCTGGGACTTTTGCCGAAAGAAGGATAGGAAGGCTTATTGGCATGCTGGGTGAGCTGGATTGGCAATCATGCTGGATAGACTGAAGGGGTAATCATACTGGATGATCTACATGGGTAAACATACTGGATGAACTGAATGGGTAAACATACTGTATGGATTGGATAGGAAATCAAATCACCTTTGAGAGTAATCCAAATTGCGCTATATCAGTTGTTCTCATGCACACATACAATCACACTGGTTGGATTGGATGGGTAAATATGCTGGATTGACTGCAAGGGTAAATAAATTATGCTGTCTTGATTAGATGGGTAAATATGCTGGATTGACTAGATGGGTAAACATGCTCGTTGGATTGGATGGGTAAATATGCTGGATTGACTGCAAGGGTAAATAAATTATGCTGTCTTGATTGACTAGATGGGTAAACATGCTCGCTGGATTGGATGGGTACATATGCTGGATTGGCAAATATTTTTGGATGGGTACATATGCTGGGTAAATATGCTGGATTGACTAGATGGGTAAACATGCTCGTTGGATTGGATGGGTACATAATGCTGGATTGGCAAATATTTTTGGATGGGTACATATGCTGGGTAAATATGCTGGATTGACTAGATGGGTAAACATGCTCGTTGGATTGGATGGGTACCTATGCTGGATTGGCAAATATTTTTGGATGGGTACATATGCTGGGTAAATATGCTGGATTGACTAGATGGGTAAACATGTTCGTTGGATTTGATGGGTACATATGCTGGATTGGCAAATATTTTTGGATGAACTATGCATCTAGATTTATTTGTATGCTAGATTGACTGGATGGGCAAATATCTAGGATGAACTATGTATATAGATAGATAGGTATGCTAGATTGACTGGATGGGCAAATATCTAGGATGAACTATGTATATAGATAGATAGGTATGCTAGATTGACTGGATGGGCAAATATCTAGGATGAACTATGTATATAGATAGATAGGTATGCTAGATTGACTGGATGGGCAAATATCTAGGATGAACTATGTATATAGATAGATAGGTATGCTAGATTGACTGGATGGGCAAATATCTAGGATGAACTATGTATATAGATAGATAGGTATGCTAGATTGACTGGATGGGCAAATATCTAGGATGAACTATGTATATAGATAGATAGGTATGCTAGATTGACTGGATGGGCAAATATCTAGGATGAACTATGTATATAGATAGATAGGTATGCTAGATTGACTGGATGGGCAAATATCTAGGATGAACTATGTATATAGATAGATAGGTATGCTAGATTGACTGGATGGGCAAATATCTAGGATGAACTATGCAAATAGATAGATAGGGGGTATGCTGAATGGACTGGATGGGTTATGTGCTGGATGGACTATTATATCTGGATAGATTTCGATCGATGCCCGCAGTGGTTGACTGTAATAAATGTCTCGGCGTGTCGTTATATACTTTCGCATTAAACGACAATAAAAGTCCGAACGCGCTTTGTACCGGACCTCATCCGAACGAATCCTCTTCTTTTCGCTCCCTGGAATTTGGATCGTATACATGTCAGAATAATTGGAGCTTCTTTCACCTTTCCAACCACCTATTTAAAAGAGCAACGTAGTTACGAAAAGGGAGGGATTGAGTGAAGAAAGGAAGATATTAGCAAAGTTGTCAGAAAGGAGGAATGGAATGAAGAAGGGTAGGAAGGATGGAAGGAGCAATGTAGTCAGGAAGAAGGAAAGATGGAATGAAGAAAAGAAGGCAGGAGAAAGGAAAGAAAAAATGAAAGAAAAGAAAGAAAAAAGAAAAGAAAGAAAAATAAGAAAAGAAGGAAAAGTAAGGAAAATAAGAAAAGAAAGAAAATTAAGAATAGGAAAAACAAAGAAAAGAAAGAAAAGTAAGGAAAAGAAAGAAAGATTGAAGATAGATAAGTATCAAGTCAACAAAGAAGAAAAGAAAACAACAAGAAATATAGGAAAGAAGGATGGAAGGAACGAAACAGGAAGACAGGGAAGAAGAGGATAATAAACAAGTGATGATGGAATAAACCGATTGGAGGAAGAAATTAATAAACAAAATGAAAGAGCGAATGAATGATTGAAGTGCAGACCCAGACGCCGGGCGAAAACTGGATTTGAGCTGGAAGTCTTCGGAGCCATTCTCCTGCTCGGCAAAGGTTCCATAAATTTCCTTCGTTGGCACACAGCATCCGATTTGCTTTGAAGACGGGGAATTATTTAGCGGGCACCTGCCTCATTGGCTGCCCTGTGAAGAGAATCGGCAGATCGCGTTAAGAGCTTCTTCGATTGAATGGTCGATGAGTGACTGGTATAACATAGGTTCTTCCATTGGCTGCCTAATCATCATCTCCACATCACACACATGGTTCCTCCGGTGTAAATCACGGCTGCTGCTGCTGCTGGTTGTGTTGCTGCGGCGGAGGCAGAGGAAGACTGGCAGCAGCATCATTATCAGCATCCTCTCCAGTCTGAGACGTCGGCCGTCATCGTCAGAACGTTAAATATTCGGTTGCTGGTGCAGGAGAGATTCTGTTTATTGTTAGGAGTCAGTGCCATGGAAATCAGTCATCCATGTTCACTGATCAACGCCGTCATTCGTATGGAAGGGATGCTATGAAAGAAGGAAGCAAGGACGCAAAGAAGTTAGGAAGCAAAAAAGGAAGGAAGCGAAGGAAGCAAGGAGGAAGGAATGAAGGAAGCGAGGAAGCGAGGAAGTAAGGAAACAAAGGAGCAAGGAAGCAAAGAAGCAAGGAAGCCAGGGAGCGAAGAAGTAAGGAAGCGAAGAGGTAAGGAAACGAAGATGGAAGGAACCAAGGAAGTGAGGAAACAAGGAATCAAGAAAGCGAAGAAGCAAGGAAACAAGGAAGCAAAGAAACGAAACGCAGGAAGCGAGGAAGCAAGGAGAAAGGAATAAAGGAAAGAAAGAGGAAAGGAGGGAATGGATTAAGGAAAGAAAAATTAATTATTATTACGCATTTAACTGGTGACCAAACATCAATCGATGGCGCTGAGCAATTATGAGTGAATGACTTGCTGAAGGTCCCTACGCAGTAATCATCTCAGAGGAGGCTCGAAACTGTACTCACCGCGTTAGAACGAGAGCGCTGTAACCAACCACGAAAGATTTAATGGTAAGGAATGAAAGATTGAATGGGAGGGAAGAAAAGAATGAATGAAAGAAGCAAGGAAGAAAGAAAAAAGGAAAGGATGAAAGATTGAAAGAAAGGATGGAGGGAGTGATCGAACGAAGGAGAAAGAAAGAAAAGACTGACTGGAGAAAAGAAGGGATAAAGAATAAAAGGATGGTTGGATGGGAAAAGGACTGAAGGGACCATGGGCGTATTTAGGGGTGGTTTAACGGGTTCAAACTCCCCAAATAAGTTTCCCAAAAAATTGACATGCCTTTACATGCGAAATATAAAAGTACCTTAACTTTTGCGACCATCTCCAATGGAACCCCTCCGAAATCTTGAAAACCCTCCGAATTTTTTTCCTGGCTACGCCCCTGGAAGGGACAAAGAAAGGAAGCAAGCAGGGTAGAAAAAAATAAAGGAAGTAATCGAGCCAGGCCGAACGAAATTAAGGCAGGAAGAAAGGAAAGAGCGAAGAAAGGAAGAAAGGAAAGAAAGGAAAGAAAGGAAGAAAGGAAAGAAAGGAAGAAAGGAAGAAAGAAAAGAAAGGAAGAAAGGAAAAGAGAAACGATCAATCACTGGTACCGTCTAACCTTCAGAAAACACCTTTGTTATCGTCACGATCTTATGCTTCTTCTTCTTGTTCGTATTCCGTTGTACCAAGGCACAGCCGCCCTTTATTCCTCCTTCCCCGTCCTTAAAGGTCAATATGCATACAAACACCTGTTACCGTTGCTCCAGTTCCTTCGTATCTCACTCCACGCAGCTCCTCCTTCTCTGCCTCATTTTTATTTTTTACTGTTCTTCATTTTTTTATTGGTATAACGCGCTGCAGTAACTGCAGCAGACAGTGGTTGCAGCGCTTTTACGAGGTGCCTGAAGGTGCCACAATTAGTCTCTTGATGCATACATAAATCAATACATACGTTGTAATTAGTCTTTTGATACATACATAAATCAATACATACGTTATAATTAGTATCTGCATACATATACATAGGCCTACATGCATACATACATACATACATACATACATACATACATACATACATACATACATACATACATACATACATACATACATACATACATACATACATACATACATGCATACATACATACATACATACATACATACATACATACATACATACATACATACATACATACATACATACACTTCTGCTGCGTCCTCTCCGATCCTCTGATCGGCTTGACCTTTTTGTTCCCCGTGTCAGGACTGCAATGGCTCAATCCAGATCCTTCGCCTGCATAGGTCCTTCTCTGTGGAATGGACTTCCTCCACCGGTTCGCTCGGCCATCCTTTCTGGTAGTCTCTCCTCATCTTTTTCGAAACTAAAATCCTGGCTTTTCCCTCGGGTTGCTCGCACTGGGAGCGCTTCTGAAAGGCTTTTGCTGTGAGAAGCGCTTTATAAATAGCCAAATACAATACAATACATACACACATTACCATCAAAACATAACCATCAATTTATTTATTGGTCCAAAAGTTAACAAAGTAACATCTCACCGTACTACTAGCAAGTATTCTATTGATCACAAAAGGTGTATATGAATATATATATATATATATATATATATATATATATATATATATATATATATATATATGCACTCATACATGCATACAATCATTCTTTTTGTCGTGTTTGTTTTGCAGTTATTGTTGTTAGGCCTACATTTCTTGCTGTTGTCCACCCCGTCGTTAATACTCCTTAACTCTGGCGCTACAGAAGTCTATCAAGGTATAAACACAGTACCTTTAAGTGACGGAACACCTGTATTAATAGAACTTTAACCAAGGGCTCTATAAATCCAAAGCTGAACGGCGTAGGCTATAAGCCTGTCGTATGCTAGACAATACGCGGTATAAATCAACCAACAGACTAGCAAGCTGCTATGTGGACCCGAATGATGCGAAATGAAGGCAGCAAAGGACTCGACAAGCCCTTGTTGTGTTTACCGAAAACACTAAGCAAACAGCCAGAGAATATAACCCAAAAACTGCGCCTTTATACGAACATATTGATGTCGACGTGCTCGCTCTCTTCTGGCATCTGTTCCTTCTCGCGGAACAGATGTTGCGGCATAGGGCACTAAACGAGCAATAAGCCAGATGCAAAGAGAGAGATATAAAGCGGCGATTCCTGGAACGATGAAGCTATTGCGAAATAAACAGCAATTATTTTTTAGGAAGACAAGCGTGGCTCTTAAAAGTTATGCCTGCGGAGAACACAGTCGTCAACGTGGCAGAACGCTAGCGGCCACATATCCTCGGTTAAGCGAATTAAAGAATAATATATTACTACTGTGGCTTGCTGTCAGGCAGTTAGTGCAGTCGGTGATTGAATGTTGGACACACAGTTAATGTCTGCTAGTGCCAGCAGCTGTTGATGCCTGCGGAATGTTACAGCCGTGCACGGTGTCTGACTCTGACGTTGACATAAAATAGTTCTAGCTGCGGTCGGCAAAAGGCGGATGAACAAAGGAGTTGCAACTTGGAATCCAAGCGATGCATGGCAACCGAAATAGAGACTCATTGGAGGTTAAAGAAAGGTAGGAGGAAACAGAGGATGGAGAGATGAAAAAAAGGAAAAGGAAGAGCACGAAATGGAGGGAAACATTAATAGAAAATTCATTGGGAGGGATCAAGGAAAAAAGGATGGATAGAGGAAGAAAAGGTAAAAAGAATGAAGAAATGGAGGTAGACAGACCTAAAGAATTAATTGCCGGTGGAAGGTAATTAAGGAACAAGAAAGAAAAATGGAGAGTCCGAGAAGGAGACAGTGGTTAAATTGCTCATCCAGAGGTACCGGGTCTCTAAGTCTTCACGAACTTAAACCGCCTAACTGGCGAATCTATAACGATATATTTATGTGTATATGTATGTAAGTATACAGTAGTTATCAATAGGCTACTTATGATTTCCATGGCGTTTTCGAGTATAAAAAGACATGGATAAAATAAAAAAAAACTTAAACAAGGCACATAATCGATTATTGCAAGCATAACTTAAAAGAAAATAAGCATTATTTAACATATTACAGAGGACCAGACTTTGATCGACATGTCAATGCAATAACATACAAAACACTTGACAACAAATACCTAAAAATAAATTAATATGCGGAATGCATGTATATTTTCACATTGGAGAGCTCAGTAACCAAAGTAGTCTGAACTTAGATCAGATGTTGTGCATCAATCCATTTACAATTACAAATATAAGCCCAGTGAAAAGCTGAAAATTAAGCAAGAGTTTCAACACTGTCATTCTGTCAATGCCACAACATGCGAAGTTAGAAACAGTTCCATACTGCCCTGCGTGTTGCGGTGCTTCTGTGGCTTTGCATCTATTCGGTGCTTTGCACTTGCCTAAATCTGTTGCAGCATGACAACCCTCAGGAATCCATGACTGCAGGTACGACAGTGGATTCCACTCATGAAAAGGCGACCCAACATTGTAAATGAAAGGAAGAGAGGAAATATGTTCTACACTACATGACCTTAGACCTTAGTGATGTACAAATTAAGTTCATTCTGCAAAAACCAAGTTCACATTCAGCAGTGCTAACAGGCAGTGTGTGGAATGCACTGATACGTCTTTTAAATTGCTTCCCTGAAGCCGCAGCTCCCTTCACATCTTTGAAGTCTCTGTATTCCTGTTTTAAATAAGTAATTAGTGGATGGAACCAATAACTAACTGCATGCCAGCCTCAGTTCATCTTTCCCATATTCTGATGAGACAGTTGAAGGGCAAGAAGTGGGCAGAAAAATGATAACACATTCAATTGTGGGTCTCTGAGACTCTGGCATGTCGTGCAGAAACATCAACTAGAGCTTGCAAGTCCTTTTGCGCGCAAAAAATCAACTTCTTACATGCATTCTGTCATTTTCTTTTCGACATTACTAGACAATTGACCGGGGAATTGTCCGGGGAAAACCCAGGCGCGATTACTATAACTAATCAAAGGACGTGCTAGCCTAGAAATTTTCACACCGATTCCGCAATAGTGAGTCATTAATAAAGAAACTATTGTGAGCGAGTATCGGAAACCGGGTGCACCAATTATAATACATTAATTTGAACTCGACAGATAGACAGACAGACAGAGATGGGGGAGAGAGGGAGAGCGGGCGACTTAAGTAAACACGTAAGCTAAGACGTTTTCTATGATGCTAGTGAATGTTGAAACGAAATGTGAGGCTGACGAATAGGTTAACCTGATTTTGAGTGGCGGGTCTCCTCTTTTAGGTGGCGGATCTCATAATTCGGGTGGCGGGTCTCACAATGCATGTGGCGGATCTGAGATCAGAGGAGCCGGGTCTGAAATCAGGTGCCGGATCTCACCCGGCAAGACCTCGGCTGAATTTAACCACTGGAAGGAGATCAGACTGATCCAGAAGAAACGAGGAAGCAACAACCTGGCAGGGCAACAGGTGACTGCAAGGATGGAGGGATCAGTTATCGCTGCCGACTGAAGATCATCGACCCTCGCAGTAACTGAACTTGTCAGGGATCTATAGACCGCTTATATTCTTTTATACGTGTTTGCGTGTGCTCTACGGCGTTGTTCTTGCCGAGTTTCAGAAGTATCGCTTGAACGCGAACGAACTGCACATGATCTGACCTCATTGGGCGCTACACAATTTTTACACAAACATTTGATGTGTAAATGACACTGATTGATAGAGCGGTCAAGCTGACATCATCCCTCTCAACCCAGCATCTGCATTTAGACAGGAATTGGGTCTATAGTCTGTGCGGTCGTTTTCTAGGAAATGTGCAAAAGAACTAGATACGGTGCATAGATACATTGATGCATACATGCACATTCATAAATATATACATACATATACATGCATACATACATACATACATACATACATACATACATACATACATACATACATACATACATACATACATACATACATACATACATACATACATACATACATACATACATACATACATACATACATACATACATACATACATACATTTCATACATACATACATACATACATACATGTATACATGCATATTGCCTACAAAAAACCCATACACACATACGTACATGTACGTACTACGCAGGTCCATCCTTGCGTACATATGTTACACGGAGATAGTCTTTTTCACCAATTATGCAATCTAGAACAGATTCGCTCGGCAGCAAGAATTAGGACCGGCTTGGACACTTGCTTCTGACACCTGCTACAGAGGAGTATGAAGGTAACCTCTTTAAGGTGTCCAAAGACGTCTTGAACGTCATATACAGAATTAAGAAAACTCGTCTGTTTCTGCTTTATAATTCATTTCATGCCCGAACAGTGCAGCAGTTGAACGCATGCTTTCGAATAAAATAACAATGTCTCGATTGCAATACATGCAAAATATATCATATCAGTTGAAACAACTTAAACGAATTACGTTGAAACATCCAAATAATAATTATCTGAACTTGGACGACAGATGGCAAAGCATCGCAATGAACGCAATAATTTTAGTATCATCTTTCCATAGCTGTTTATAAAGTCACCATGACCGCACGATCAAGAGAACATTAAATACGAAAATCTTTAAGCCCTATAAATAAAGAAAAAAGCGTCGACAATGCCACAGAATATACAACAGAATCCAAAAATTACTTGCAATTACGAAACAAACAACAATTGACTGTTAAATCTCTTTCTTCACAAAAGGCACATAAGACAGCAAGATCAACGATTCGAGTCCTTCTCTCCTGTAATTACCCAATGCTCACAATATCACTTGATTGCGTAACTCGATTTGTTAATTGAAAAATGTACTGTTCTTAAAAACATAAAAGATCATTTATAAGTTAGTACAGAGAGCGCCTCTGATTTGCTTTGCTCTTTGAGCGGCGCTAAATAAATATTCAGTTACAGCTGCAATTACAATTACAATTGCGTAGGCCTAGGCTATACGCAGGAATTAGAAGAGGCTAGAATATTGTTCGAGCGCAAGCTCCCAAGTTACTTTATGCCATTCTATGGTATCTCTACGTAATGTGACATATATAGATAATTACCAAAGCATCTCGGCAATTATCAGTACCGTATATGTACCGTGCACAATTGTCATTATTTCCCAGACATTTTTGACAGCTTGAACGATTGTCATGCAAGCGTCTTAATTCTCAAGTTATATTCTGGTAACCCTCCACAACTGAATAGCAGGGATGGGCAGTAATTGAAATTACGTAATTGAAATTACTTTAAATTACGCAATTTGTAATTTGTTAATTTGTAATTCAATTACATTTCCCATGTATTTTGTAATTTGAAATTACATTTCATCTCCCAAAGTAATTTGTAATTTGTAATTCAATTACATTTTTCCGAGTAATTTGCCCATCCCTGCTGAATAGCCTAATTTCTGTGGGACCTACTCTATTGATAGTCTGTTATATAATTATTACGGTGCCGGGTACAATAGCGATCACAAACAGTATTGCGCACTGCTTTAGGTTACTATATCCACCACTGGAATACGATGCATTTGTAGGAGTATTATGGAACTACCTTTTGTCCTAAGGTACGCCTTCATGTTGAATTTACGTCCATTTTGTGCGCTGAGCTTTTCTCTAGTAATGACGGCCTGTTGGGATGGCATGCAACTAACTCATGATCGAACGTTTAAAGAAGAAAATTATTTGTTAAAACTTCTATGGGTCGTGAAATGAGATCGTTTTAACGACTAATTTCCTTCTTAGGCGTTCTATGATGAGCTGATTGCATGCCATTACGATAGACCGTCTTTACTAGATGGAGAAAAGCTCAGCGCACAAAATGGACGCCGACGTTCATTTTTAAGAAAACAATTATCGAAACGTTAATTCTTAGTAAAAAAGGCCATTTAGCTGGGTGTTTGTGGAGGTATCAGGTTTTTTTGAAGAGGTTCTATAGTATCCTACTGTTATAATGTACTGTACAATCAATTAAGTCATTTTGAAGCGTAATGCAACATAGGCTATACAAAGGCTGTTAGCAGCACTAGCGACACAAACAACACACTGAAATATCGCAACGCTATGTAATAGACCGAAAGTTGCCATGGTCTATACATCCGCTCAGGTAAGTAGGCCTAAATTCATTCACGATGTTTTGATTGGCAATTTCGTATTTCGTTACCCATAGAATTCCATATTTGAAATTAGGTTAAATGAAACTTCGTTTGGCGAATTGTAATCGTAATTTTAAGTGCTTATTTATATAGGGCCGCCTCAACAGAACTCATCGGAGGTACTACCCACCAGAGATGGGCAACTAATCGATTAGATTCTATTCGATTTGACAAACAGCTAATTCTAATTGGACTAATTCTAATAGATTAGCTACAAGATTTTGCTAATTCTAATTCTAATCGATTAGCAAATTTCAGTGACTATTTCTAATTCTAATCGATTAGCAATTTAATTAATCGATTAGCTAAAGATTAGCTATTTGTCTAAGTCTGGCTAATCCTAATTCTAATCGATTAGCAAATTTCAGTAGCTAATTCTAATTCTAATCGATTAGCAATTTAACTAATCGTGTGCATCTCTGCTTTCCACCTGCTAGCACAAGACCACGAACTTAGGTAATATAAAGGGCGTGGGACATACCAACATGTAACAGAATTAGTTAATCATCAGTCATTAAAACATCAACTTTAAAACAACGTAAGAATAACAATAGCCTATGATTCACTTAAAAAATCGTTCGTGCATTACAGTCACACATGCACTAAACAGCGTCTCAAGGATAAAATTAATTGTCACTTTTAACATGTTTTAAACAACGACAGAATATTTTTTGTTTTCGACGTGAATTGTGCTCAGCGCTTATTTCTATAGGTAGTATATTTATCACACAGGTTACAATTTTCCTACCACGTTTATGACTTCTGCAACATAATGATACTCGCTTTTCAGAGGTTTAAAAATGCGCTTTAAAAATGTCGATAATTATATATTAAGTCCAAATATAATACTGATGTCGTTATGAAGTGACGTTATTAATGATGCCGTCATCGTTTGTCATCATTGTTAAACGTTATTTATCGAACTTCCCCAGCACGGCGGCATCGTTAATGACGTAACTTCATAATGACATCAGTATTATATTTTTAACTTAATATCTGGACTGTAATCAAGCGCATAATTATTGTAACATATCGTTACATAACGTTTAGCAGTGATGATAAACATTTGACTTGCCGGATCAAAAATGTTACAGTATTATTTTCTTTCTGTGCGTGGATACGCTAAAATACGTGACATGTTCTACAAATTTGAAAATTGCTTTAAAAGACGTTCATGTCGTCAGTGCTGTACCGTTGAAATACGTTTGACGATTGTTATCGTTTTCTCGAAATTATAAATCGCTAACTGAAAGCTTAACGCAGGGCACTAGTTTATTCACAAGCACTTATTATAATTACAGCGCTTATTACAATACTTATTATAGTAATTATATTGTACTTAGCAGCTTTTTATGTAGAGCGCAGTCTTTTGTTGGCATAATGAGAAAATTGAACAGCACTTCGCAAACAAACACATTTGAAACAATGCATTTCAAAAAAGCAATGTACAAAATAGTTAAAGACAAGCTGAAACAAAAGTAGCACCTTCATATCGTGACATTCTGTTTAATAGCATGACATTATAGCATACAAAATTTCATTAACAGTTTAATTTACAGCAAAGAACAGGTTGTGCGTAGCAACAAGCAATTTAGACTGAGGCATATTTATAAGTCAATTAAATCATTCATTCGTTAACAAATTAATCAACATTAAAATTAATCAAAAAGGTTAATCGCCCCTTATAAAATTAACAAAGCAGAAAACGCCATCTGCAAATAACCAACAACAAATAAGCATATTATGCACAGTTTATACATAGGCCTATAAGCAGCCTGACTTATAACCGACTGGATATAGCATAATTAATTTAAATAATATATTTGAAGTTTTGAACAGGTGCTGCACCCATCAGTTGTGTTGCTGTTAAAAGCCTACAACTGTCACTGAATTTATACTGTAAACTCATAGCTAATGTTGATTTATTTTGATTGGGAGTCTCAGGAAGGGTATAACCTGCAGCACTGGGGAATACCTGTGTGCCGGAACGTGGTGACTATGAAAATGCCCCCAGTATATATGGGGGTTGGGTGAAATAGTTTGGAAATGTTTATCCATATCCATATGAATCGCAGTCGCGGAAGGCGATTGAGGTACCCAGAAGCTTAAACCGTTTAATAATACAGCACAACTGTATTTGAAATTGCCCTTCTTCCGATTAAGGGCAAGCACACACGCGACCATACGACACAGCATCGATGGCGCTGAGCAATTGTGCGTGAACGACCTGCTGAAGGTCTCTAAAGTGCGATTAGCAATTGGTTAATAAAGAATATACTTACTTACTTACTTACTTACTTACTTACTTACTTCGCAGGGGAAACGCATCAACCAATTGGGTACCGTGCCGCACAATGCCAAAAGATTTGCTCCTGATAGCACATTTCGTTCTGTGGTTGACTGTAGCGTTTGAGATGAAAAGCTACGAGAGGGTGGGCTAAGACTATTCGGTGCATTTTTAAACTAAAAACTAGAGAAAAGGAGAGATTGTAACTGTGACCTTAACACGTTCCTTGTGCCCCATGAAATCTGTTTTCTGATTTTCCGAGACACGTAGATACATTCGTAGAAATATTGCTGTAACAATTATAGGCCTAAACCGTTTAAGTCTGTTCGCTGAAACATATCTGACTCTCTGAATAGTTCCTTGGGACTGAGTCCACTTCGTAGTAGTAATTAAAATAGCGACTGATTCAATTTTTCAGACAGAGTTCCTCTCATCCGAAAGAGCGAGGTTACGGCTGGTAGTGGGCAGCGGCTGCGGCCGTGGCATATGGCCCCATGATCTGATGGGCGATGGTGGGGTAGGTAGCGTCGGTGGGATAGGCGGCCGTCGGCAGGTACCCGGCCGGAGCCGGGGCCGACGTGTACGTGTAGGCCGCTTCCAGTCCGGCGGGGATCTGAACGGTGGGGTACCCTGCCGGTCCCGCTCCACCGTGACCGGTGGTACCCTGGCCATGTCCGTTGGCCATGGCCGTGGCGTAGTCGAAGTAGGGGATGGCGGTCGTCGTGGGGGATATGGCCGACCCGAAGGGGTAGGCGACCCCATGAGCAGAGGTGACGTACGTTGCGGGGTAGATCAGCTGAGGCACTCTGTCAGGTAATAAGTACAATGCAAACTATACACAATAGAACGCAGCCCACACGTAACTGTATATTGTCATAGAATTATGAAAAGCCTTTTGCAGACATACTAATAACAGGTCCTCTAACCTAATGTAATTAATAATTTATATAGCGCCGCTCACAGCCGTGGCCATTCACTAGTGAGGGCCTCTGATTAGTGTTTTTAGACACACACACATACATATACAGTTTAAGCATAACTGATTATGCATAACTTATGTATGTATAAGTGATATAAGCATATGTATGTATATACACCTATATATATATATAACTCGTAGTGCATGACTTGCATGCATAACCGATATATTTATCAATCATAATGCATTGCAGCGCAACTTCAACACATACAGTCAATGACAGTCATGTAGACCATAGCATTGACAACACTTGCAACGAATTCGTTCGCTAGCAGAGATGGCACAATTTGAATAAGAGAAAGGTGACTCGTTCACACCCATGCACTCTCTTCCCGCTCAAATCTTTAACTGAATCCATGCCACCAGTGCCGGCCTTAGGCACAGGCAAAGCAGGCAGTTGCCTAGGGCGCCACAATCTAGGGGCGCCATTTTCACAAAAAGTGTGTTTTAACAGGTTTTCACTTTTAGCCATTTTTCAATTAAAATGATTATTTTCATTTAAATTCAAAACTTTTGCGTATGGAACAAATTTTAAAACAATTATTGGTTTCATTGCACATTTTCAAGTAGCCCTAATTCAATGTTGACACCCCACAAATTTTATTTTAACCATTAAAATTCAATTATTCACGCGTGTCTGTATGTCTACTCTGTAGTTTGTGTCTGTAATAGACCTGACCGTCCGTTTATCTGATGCCGACATAGCCTACATAGTGACAGCTTCAACTGAAAATGCCAGCAACTGAAGAGATATTATTGTAGTATAATATATTTAATCAATGTTGTTTTAGGCCTACTTGTTGACTGCTGAGCAGAAATCGCAATTGCATCAACTGAGTTAGGCTAATTACCTGTAAAAATCTGTACATTTACATTTTTATAACAGTTTTCTTAATTAGATCTAAGTCAATTTAAAGATTTGGTCTTATAAAATGAAAATGAAAATTAGGTAAAGCCCTGTGAAGCGACAGAAGTTATCGGATGCTCTAAATTGTAAGAAAAACACGACAGAGAAGTGGTATCAAAAGCAAAACGGATGGCTTTTCAACTATTTCAACGAAACTGAAACTACTTTAGCTGTTAGTGTTAGTGCCCAGTCATCAGCTAGTAATTCAGCTAGTAATTTCTTAAGTTGCTTTCAGCTTTATAAAAATACAATTTTGATAAACTGAAACCTCTTTGGTGAAAAACTACAAGCAGAACAGATTTCTTATTACTAAAACAAATATTTTTTAATAAATAATTTATCTTTTTGGTAATTTGAATTTTTCGGAAGGCCTATTTCGAAGCCTTTTTGCTTGTTACCATCCCTCCAAATTCAAAATTATTCAGGGTTGAGTGTACTAAATTAAAAGTAATAATGAATAAATAACTCAGTTGAGCGTAAATCTTTTGGCGGGTTCATCATTGTGTTGTGACGTGGGGTGGACCGTGGAGACGGGATCAGAGGGCGCCAAATGTATGCTTTGCCTGGGGCGCCATTTGGGCTAGGGCCGGCCCTGCATGCCACCAGAAAATTCGGCTAACAGTACCACCAAATTAACTGTAAGCTTATAGTTAAGAGTTCATTCAGATAAAGTGCAGACAGATTCCTACAGAAAACAAGAGAGAAAGGAGGAGAGGGCTACCAAGAGTTCTTCCACTTAAAAAAATTAGGCCTATATCCTGTTTCATTTATCTAACTTCTTATCTATCTCGCAACTCCATCCGTTTCCAACACCAACCTCGGCAGTCTTTGCACCTAACTGACCTACGGAGATTCGCATGGAACCAAACTAGCAATAACTTACCGATTTTGCTTTTTACTAAGAACCCTAGTAATGTAAATAATCAAATTCGTTTATTCGAAATCAAGCTGACAATATCGCAGCTTGTTACATCAGTAATAGAGAAAGTAAGGAAGGTGACTTAAGAGAGAATGATAGTCAGTAGATATTTTTTAATAGGACTCGTGAAATAAAATGTATAGGCTACTAACTGCCTTTCAAGCTGGTTAACTGCAACTATCCTTTAACTACTTTTGAAGCGGTTTAGCTACTCTTTTGTAGCAATGAATTATAAAAAGAAGAGTCAACTACTTTTTGAAACTATTTTCAAAATGGGAAATGCATTGTTTCACGATAATTTCTTATTAATCTTCGCCTTCAATTTAAGTAGCAAACAGCATTCTTAAAAGTAATGCTCAGAATTGGAAACTGAAATAAAAACAGCAAATCGTGATAACTACTGTAACAGAACTATAATTCTGAGAGATTGTTATAATACGGCTAAACACATTCGAGTTCGCATCCGAAATCCGATATTAATAGCGGATTTCGTGGCACAATGCTCTTTGGGACCGAAACCTCGTCTGCTAATTATAATCTTATCTTATCTGTCTAATTATGGCATAGCATAGGCATATTTCACCAATCAATTAGTTATCTCGTTTTGAAACCAAAGTCAAAATCAGTTTTTAAAAGCGGTTTATCATCAAAACTGTTTCTGCACGGCTAGTGAACTCACGCTCCCAGATTTATTAGTTTAATTACAAGATGAACCAAAGTATTGTCTTGAAATACGTTTATTATCCCTCATTCAAGAAATTGTAGGTCTATATTATCTCAGAGTTTAAAATAAAGCTGTTATTAACCTTCGGTGGTCAAATCCGCTGTATAATAACGGTGATGTACGTGAAACTAAAATAACGTTTCTAATTAGAGCCTAATTAAAAGTTAATTGATAAAAATGTATAAAGTTCTTACTATTTAATACTACTAAAAGTAGAACATAAACTAAACTTAGTCTATATATTTTGAAATCTTGTAGCTAATCGATTAGAATTAGCTGGCTCAGCTGTCTAATCGATTAGCTAGTCGACTAGTATCTAATCGATTAGGCTATAGTTACCCATCTCTGCTAATAATGCGGTTGCGATTGCGCCTATGGCTCTCTCTTCCAGCAAAAGTTCGCGCTGCAAAGTCTGTAGGCCCCTACTGAATTTCAAACTTTTACTAAAAATTCAACTTTTCCTGTACTCACTTCATCCGTTTCGTCTCTGACTCCCTTCTTGGCTTTCGAACGGACTCACCCTGGAATTTGTCTTGCACAACGATTTCTCATAGTAGCGAACATTGACTGATGCTTTGAAGTTTGAGCAGTATCACATTTGCGCTACATAAGTTCTTAGATAAAATGAGATTAGGTTGCTACAAAACAGAGAGAGGATAAGAACTATAGTAGGAAATCCTACCCAGTGTTCAGTTGAGTTCCGAAGCACGTCGGAAGACCATATCCAGCGGTTTTTAACCCAAACGGAAGAGCAGCTGCAAAGAAAAACGACTCACTGATTGTGCTGTCGAAAGTTCACTTAGCATTCCTGCGCGATATCCCTGGCGATATGTCTAAGCACATTCTAGAGACCCCCTTGCGGTGCTATATAAATGCTATATAAATATCCACAGAACATACACACAGTCACATGTATATATATATTAAATTATATATATATGTATATATAATTATATATATTCATATATTCATGTATTCATATATTTATTGCATGGCTGGATCGAAACCTCGAAGATTCAAGACACGCGTTCGGTGGATTGGGGCTTGCGGGCATCAACACAATGGTGAAAGGCGCATTTTTTTAGCACTCGCCACCCTCATTAGATTCGACCAGATAAACAGGGAATTTTGCTCGATCGTTGCCCTCTGCCCTATTGTCTCCCATTCGCCTGTGCTGCGGCGCCTGGCAGCCCTAAGCCCGCTGAAGGGCACCCGGCTCCTTTCAGATGCATTGGCTGGAGAAGGAATCGGAAAAGCTGGCATCCGTCACTGTCGACAAGTAATGAATTCAGGCGCCATCTCTCCACCAGTGCTTTGTTCTTCTGTCAATCATCACCAACAACCAGTCACCATACATATACTTCCAATAATAGCTGTATATGTATACATATATGGCAAGCTGTCAGCCTATAAATAACTAAGACTTGAATTGTGCAATAGATCTTTCGTGAATTTTCATCGTTGTTATACATATATATATCTTGACGCGGCGATGATTGAAGTATTATAGGAAAAGAAACCCCATGCAGAAAGATCGATTTCCTTTATTCCAAGCTATTGGCATTTAAAGAGTGGCCCTAAATGCGGACTAAAAGCCCATAGGCTGCACGCTTTTAGTCTAGACAAAGCTTTAGGCAACACGCGCCTGTCAAGTCAATTCTCTGCCGTTCTGTTTCGACTCTTCTTTCGCACTCCAGTGCCTGCCTGCCCACCTGTCTGCAAGCCAGCATGCCTTTAATCCCTGGACTATGCCATGTATACCTCCATCCTTCCCTCTCTTCCTGCCGGCTTCCATCCTTCGTTTCCCTCTCTACCTCCATCATCTCCGGCCTTTAAACTTCTTTTTTTGTTCAGCTTTCTCTCTCTTCGCATCTGCCTCTTCGCTCTCCCTATTAACAGTCAGTATCTCAAATCCTTTCTTTCTGCTATGCATTCCTCCCATTCCGCCTATGTTTCCTCTATTCTTCCTCTCAATCTGTTTTGTTAAATCAAAGAAGTATAGGCTTACACTATAAACTAACGTCTGCATGTTACCGTACAATTACAATACCATATTAAGCACACCTGTATTTTATATTGCCCTTCTTCCAAAAGTCCACACACGACCATGCGACAGAACACTGGATGGCGCTGGGCAATTGTGCGTGAAGGACTAGCTCAAGGTCCCTACACAGTGACCGTCTCATTTGGAGCGCGAACCCGTACTTCCGTGTTACAGGCCGTGCCCCGTATACTTGCAATCATGGTTAGTGCAATTTGTAAGCCCAATTATAGTCCTATTCGCCAAGCAAGACGAAGCTTTACAATAAGTCTGTATGTATGCTTATTTATAATTGATTGATGCATGTATTTATGCATGCATGTAATTATATTATTATGTGAAGATGTATAAAGCGGAAGTTGGTGTCTCTAAATGGATGTATATGTAAGATTGCGTGAATGAATGTACGTTAGTGTGCACATCTGTATGTTTATAATTGATAAAGACAGAGCGAAGACGATGGGATCGTCTATCGTGACCTACCTAGGAATTCGGCGGCCTGTACTCGGGGCTTGGCACCGAGATAAGCGAGGTTGACGTTCGCTTTCCGACCGTCGATGATAGGATTGGGGTCTTTGCAGATCCTCTCAGCTGCAGACCTTTCCACCATTGTCACCTGCGGAAAAGACAACAATGCTCTTGATTAGAGATTAGAGAAGGTAGGGTAAGGTAAAATGAGGTAAGGTCAGATAAGATAAGGTCATATAAAAACAGATAAGATAAAGTAGGCCTAATACAAGATAAAGTAAGTATAAAGTAAGGTCATGTAAATTAGGTTGGTGTAGGGTAAAGGCAAAAACCTTACTTAACCTCATCATACCTTATTCAATTCTTTGCTATATATAAATTTGTTTGTTTTTGTTTAAATTATTATTATTATTATTATTATTATTATTATTATTATTATTATTATTATTATTATTATTAATAAATTTATAACGCGCGCAAGGTCACACCGAAATGTGAATCTGAGGCGCGGATAGTCAGCCGCCAGGTGAAGATGCACTTAGATTTCTATTTGAATGTATTAATCTTGCCATGTACATTGTACAGTGCTGTGCGTTTGCTAGTGCTTCTCAATAAAGAATATTCTTAGTTACTTACATACTTACCTTATAAGTATGTCATGATGAGGTTAATTAAGGTCATATATAGGGGCCTAAGTTAAGATGTTGTTAGGTAATGTAATGTGTAAAGAAACTGGGTGCCTTCCCGCAGTGGTACCTGAGAAGAACATTCTAGTCAGTGAAAGTAAATCTGGGTAAGTATGCAATCTTGCGACTTGCTTGTACTGAGCGTGGGACCAAGTATCTGGAATGGACTTCCTCTAGAGCTCCGTCCCCTATACCTAGGAACTCTTCACCTGCATTTTACACCTATCTGAAACTATTCTTTTTCAGCCGTGGTTCGGCCAGGAGCGCCTCTGAGTAGATATCTTGAAGGGGCGCTATAACAAGTTTCTTTGATTGATTGATTGATTGATTGATTGATTGATTGATTGATTGATTGATTGATTGATTGATTGATTGATTGATTGATTGATTGATTGATTGATTGATTGATTGATTGATTGATTGATTGATTGATTGATTGATTGATTGATTGATTGATTGATTGATTGATTGATTGATTGATTGATTGATTGATTGATTGATTGATTGATTGATTGATTGATTGATTGATTGATTGATTGATTGATTGATTGATTGATTGATTGATTGATTGATTGATTGATTGATTGATTGATTGATTGATTGTGCGCACATCGTTGAAGCAGACATTTTCAGGCGCACTGGACAGACCGCAGTCTCGAAGGTGATCAATATCAGAAGATTGCGGATACTTGGGCACTTTACAAGGTGCAAGAGCCGGCAGCCTGAGGCAAGACCACCATAGGGACATCCAAGCCTTGAATATTTTCCAGTCACCCTCCAAGAAGGCGGAAGAGACCAGTCTGCCGACAAAGGCTCGCATGGACCAGGGCGGTGAAGGGGCTTTCACCCACTGAACTGGGGTTTACGCGCAACCTGTAGTCAAACTCAAGATTGGCAGAGTCGTTATTGTATCATTATTGTATATTCGTTTATTAAATAGAATTTTTTATAATGCAGCAATTAACAATGGACCGCGATTTTTACTGTTATGGGAATAGAGACTGTTCAGTACAGCAGTTTCTATTGAGGCCAAATGGATTCGAGTAGTATTGTATTGTATTTGGCTATTTATACAACGCTTCTCACAGCAAAAGCCTTTCAGAAGCGCTCCCAGTGCGAGCAACCCGAGGGAGTAGTGCTGGCAACCTGTAGGGCTTGTCTTTACAGCCAGAGTTACGTGGAAAACGGCAACGCTTAGGAGAGGGCAACGCCATTGGTAATGATGACTAGGCAGAAGAAGAAGAAAAACAAGAAGAAGAAGAAAACGAAGAAGAAGTCTGTGTATATTAATCTGTAAGTAGGCCTATTTGTAAGTCTGCAAGTTTGTTCAAATCCGCAAGTGAATCTTATAAGTCTGTATATACAAGTCTGACTATAAACTTAAATAAATAAATAATTTATACATAGGCCTATTACATCGTCCTATGATAATCAATTGCATGACTGTATATATATACACACATATGCTTTCTATGTTTATATTCGGTAGGCATACCGAAGAGAAAAGCGAAAATATACCTTACATAAAAAACGGATGAGATTTGACCCATTTGCTCTTGAAGTGAGTTCGGGTTTCGCTTCCGTATGACGTTGGCTATTTTGTCTGATCGATAATTTATACCCGTATAAACATGCACATCCTACTATAAATACAGTCAGTTAGACAGACAGGCAGAGACAGAGACAGAGACAGAGAGAATGAGGAAGGGAGGGAGGGAGAGACAGGTAGAGGCAGAGACAGAGACAGAGAGAATGAGGAATGGAGGGACAGAGACCTATATGCAATCTGTCACCTGTATGTATGGATAACAACTGCTTTGTGAAGTTTTTCTCTGGATGAAGGTCGTCGTTTAATCACTGTCAACCGCTTTTCAATACACACGCAGGTATTTATGACCGATGCAACAGGAGTTGTGTGTGAGATGCATGGGGAGGACTTATGTATGGGTGGCAGCTGAAGAATTCGGGTGGCAGCTGAAGATCTTAGTTGGCAACTGAGACTTTGAGTGGTAGCTGAAGACCTTGGCCTTGAGTGGCAGCTGAAGACCTAGGGTGGCAGCTGAAGATTTGGTGGGTGGCAGCTAAAGATTTGGTGGGTGGCAGCTAAAGATTTGGTGGGTGGCAGCTGAAAACCTTGGATGGCAGCTGAAGACCTGCGGTTGCAACCATAGGTGGAGACTTGGTCTTGGGTTTGGGGGGGACCGGTGAAGGAGCGGCCGAAGGGCGATCGGCGAGGCGCGCAGCGCCGAGCAGGGGGAGGGGTTTGGGGAGGGGGATGTGCCCCCTCCCCATCTAAAATTTTTTGAATTTCCACACTGTAATGGTAGCATTTTAAGCTGTCATTTGAACAAAATTGCTCTACAATTTGAGTGCTGATAGGAACCAGCTCTCACTCGTAGCTTACATGCAGCTTGAGTTGTGTTTGAGTTTGGGGAGGGGTTTGAGGAGGGATGCGACCCTTCCCCATGCAAAATTTTTTGAATTTCCACACTGTAATGGTAGCATTTTAAGCTGTCATCTGAACAAAATTGCTCTATAATTTGAGTACTGATAGGAACCAGCTGTCACTCGTAGCTTACATGTAGCTTGGTTTGAGTTTGGGGAGGGGTTTGGGGAGGGGATGTGACCCCTCCCCTATCTAAATTTTTTTTTTTTAATTTCCAGACTGTAATGGTAGCATTTTAAGCTGTTTTCTGAACAAAATTGCTGTATTATTTGAGTGCTGATAAGAACCAGCTGTCACTTATGGCTAACATGTAGTTTGAGTCGTGTTTGAGTTTTCGGGAGGGGTTTGGGGAGGGACGTGACCCCTCCCCTTTTAAATTTTTTTGAACTTCCACAGTGCTGTAATGGTAGCATTTAAAAATGTCATCTGAACAAAATTGCTCGCTGTCACTCGTAGCTATTTTTATTATATTCATGAAATATTTCAGAAATATTGGGGGGGATATAAGCAGCTCCGTCCCCCCCACCTCAAGTTTTGGGGGGGACCGTCCCCCGCTGTCCCCCCCTAAGTCTCCGCCCCTGGTTGCAACTGAAGGCCTAGGGTGAGAGCAGAAGACCTGGGGTGGCAGATGAAGACCTGGGGTGGCAGACGAAGACTTTGGGTGGCAGCTGAAGAACTGGGGTGGCAGCGGAAGACCTGGGGTGGCAGCGGAAGATCTGGGGGCAGCTGAAGACCTTGGGTGGCAGCTGAAGAAATTAGATGGCAGCGGAAGACCTTGGGTGGCAGCTGAGAAGACCTTGCAAATGCAGTTTCGAAGAAGTTTCACCTTTCCTCCTATACAGATCGCATCTGATGGAAATGATCTGAATCACCAAATCGTAGTTTCTCATTCTCTCTAAAAAGTGCGTCCTGTGAGTATATTGTAATTGTAACTAAATAGATTTATATAGCGCCTCTTCAAGACTTCACAAAAGACAGAAACATACAGACGCTGGCCTCGGCCTTAGAACGAATGGTCCAATAACCATCAATAACTGAATCCCATCAATCTCTTAGCACGTTCAGGTCACAGTTAAAAACGATCAACCAATTCATATAGCCTACTGTTCCATTTGTCATTTATTATTGCCTTTCCATCATGTAACTCGCTGCGGTTAGTCAGTATAATATATATGTATATATGTATATACATATATATATGTATATATATGTATATGTATAATATTGTACAGGGTGGGCCAGAAGTATTTGTTCAACTTTGAAGGCCTATAACTTAGGCAGTTTAGCAAGTAAGTGTATGCTTAATGCATCAAATTAAAGGTTGTTATATCAGCTATAAGTCCGACAAATTTCATTACGGTAGCTTGCACTACGCGCCATATAATTATTGTGTACCGCACCTACCTTGTTTTCTGACGTAAACAATAATTTCATCATGGCGCCGTTAACAGAAGATGACAGGACTTTGATTCGAATTTTAAGAATTGAAAAACATTTAAATGCATATCAAATGATGAATGAATTTCCTGCTAGAAACTGGAGTAAAAACAATCTCAACCGATTAATTAGACAAATTGACGCGAGTGCAAGTT
Source organism: Aporrectodea caliginosa (assembly GCA_020284085.1). Taxonomy (NCBI): domain Eukaryota; kingdom Metazoa; phylum Annelida; class Clitellata; order Crassiclitellata; family Lumbricidae; genus Aporrectodea; species Aporrectodea caliginosa. The sequence goes on along the minus strand of JACEVL010000807.1, from coordinate 1,643,387 downwards.
CTAAACGTAAACCTGTTACTGGCCGTCCTCGTTCGGCACGTACCGCTGACAACATCGCTCGTGTAGCTGAATTGATCTGTAGCCAAGAGGATAATCCAGGCACAAGCAAAAGTCCTCGTGAGATTGAGCGCGAGACAGGAATATCGCGAAGCAGCGTACGGCGTATTGCTAAGAAAGATTTAAATTTAAAAATTTTCCGTCGTCGTGAGGTTCAACAACTGTCAGATGCCGATACTGTAAAACGATTGAATGCCTGCAAGCGACTCAAACTGCGCATGACACCAGAGAAGATCAACAAAACTTGGTTCTCTGACTAGAAAATATTCACTGTCCAAACACCAACAAACAGTCAAAACGACCGTGTCTATGCAAGTGTTAATCACAAACGTGATGTCACACCAGCTCGACTTCTGAAAGGCCGTAAACACTTTACTCAAAGCGTCATGCATTGGTTTCAGTGGCTGTCTCCAATCTCGGAAAAACTGCTCCATTCTTTGTGACACCCAAGGCCAAAGTGAACAGCGTGTACTACTGTGATGAGGTACGTGGACGTGGATTACTGCCAGATATGCGTTTGAAGTCTGGAAATGATTTCGTTTTTCAGCAAGACTGAGCTCCCGCTCATCGTTCTCGTCATACCGTGGAGTTTTTGAACGCGAACGTTCCTGAGTTCATCGAACCACATAACTGGCCGCCTAATAGCCCTGACTTAAACCCCGTTGATTACTCAATCTGGGGTGCTTTGCAGCAACGGGTTTATCGTGAACGGATAGTAAACGTCGAGCATCTGAAGCGCGTCATCACTCGTTGCTGGACAGCTCAGCCAGGAACTCATCAATGGAGCCATACACTACGAGAGAGTTGCTCGTGGAAGACACATTGAATAT
>JACEVL010000807.1:1627500-1637500 GCA_020284085.1 Aporrectodea caliginosa | reverse complement strand
TCTGATCTATTTAGATGTACATTATGTGAATGTATATATATATATATATATATATATATATATATATATATCTCTCTCTCTCTCTCTCTCTCTCTCTCTCTCTCTATGTGTGTGTAATATATGTATATACACATAATAATATGTATAATTATATATATATATCGCTGTCTCTGTCACAGCCTGTCCCTTTCAGTCATTCCAGTGTCTCTGTACAAGCCACGGTAAAAAAAGCCTCTACACACTACACAAGACTGCAGCCTCCAGTCATAAACGCGATATTCATTCGTTTACCGTACTTTTAAATATTATACCTAAACGAAAATTATCCGCCATGAATCCCTTGAAACGTATGTAGGCCTACAGTTCTGGCATTCAGAAAAGAGTAGAGAAAAGTCGAAAAATTGAGGCTCCTGATTTCGGTACTCCTTCCATCAATTCGTTCTTTAACCCTAGGGCTACCAAGCTTTTTTTGTAACACTGGCTACCAAGGATTTCGTGTTTGGTTTCACATATCATAACTTGTAATATAGCAATGGATTCAGCATTCATTTCTGCACAGAATGGTATATTTAGTTGTACATTATGTGAATGCACCTCGAAATTACATCACTTTTAACAATGGAACCCATTAATTAGCAATATTTTATATTATTGCGTACATTTTGTACTTTTGGATAAACAAATATAAGATTATGTGTGTTTGAAACTAATCTATGTATAAAAGATACACAAAATCACCCCTACACATGTTTATATAGTATAAATGTACATCCATACATATATCCACACATATATATCGGTTTACGTTGTAATGCTGTATTCAGCCATTTTCACACAGATTACGCGTATTATTATTTATTTTGATCACTTCCGGTATTCAAAAGACAAAGATGTAGGTATGCAAATGAAGCCCTACATTCCCTCTAAAGAATGGTATCTTTGTTTCTCTTCCAGGAAGACAAATGAATATGCTACAGACAAAAAACTAAGGGGAGTGCTTCCATTCAGCCATTTTTCACACATATTACGCGTATTATTATTTATTTTGAGCACTTCCGGTTGTCTCAGGTCAACTCAGTGACCATAGAAATGTAGCCCCACATTCCCTCTATAGAATGGTAAAATTTGTGTCTCTTAATATTAAATGACGGATAAGATATAGTCAAAAATCTAGGGGGGTATCCACCCCCCCCTGTGCCTCGGGTATATTGGCTATAACTTTTGAACGGTGTGAGATATCATCTCACATTTTACCTCAAAACGTGTGTAAATGAACCCCCTACAGCTATCTAAAAGGTCAAATTTTTATTCCATACAAAAAAAGTTTGAGATTTGAAAAAAAAACCTGAGGGGGTACTCCCCCCATCAATTCGTTCTTTAAGATGCAACCCTCAGGTGCTGATATTCCTGCGGCTGCAGCTGTTGTGGAGAATGCAGATATAGCGGAGGAAGAAGCGGATGTTAGTTAACTGCTCCAACTTCCAAGGAGACAAAGACGTCATTAGAGGTGAGGAAATTGACATTAGGCCTACTTCCAGTTCCACTGCTATACCTCAGACTGTGATTTATTTAAGCTGGACCGATCTTTCGCGACTGATCGGGCACACTTTTCTTCCACTATCGCATCTGCTTCCTTTAATTAAGAAGAGCATGACTTTATCTCGGGACCCATGTCATCCTAGTAGTCCGTTTGAAGAAGATGGAAGCGGGAGATCTATAATCAGTAGCAAACACCACAATTCTTCTCCACTGGAAACCTGGAAGTTAATAGAGATTGATTGTGCTTCTCGCCATATATAGACAAGAGAATTATACCAGATTGCCACAACTGTTTGTTATTTGCAAACAGGACAAACCCTAATCTTCAGTGGTAGTGGATTGATGGCGTTCCTGGATCATCGCGGCACTATGGCAGTAGCATGTTTACTGTTTAGGCGGCAGACCAATATAAAGGCCTATATTTATATCTCCTTCAGGCTTGAATTAGTCCCTCCCAGCGGAGGGGTCAGCCACTCGGATCCTTCTTCTCAACTTTTTTGTCAATGGTATCCTCTTTCCTCGATCTGAGAGACTTCAGATCTTGTTGTGTCATGTCTCCCATCTCTTCTTCTGCCTCCCCGGCTGCGGCGTCCGGTGACCTCTACCGTCAAATTTCTTTAAATAAAACTTTCATCCTCTCTTTTCGTCACATGACCGTACCATCTCAATCTTGCCTCTCGATCGTATCTTGTCAGTAATACATTCCACTCCCAGAGTCTTTCTGACCTCGTTTCTTCAAGCTTATAAAGACACACTTGAGAACTACAATGCTCGATGATACATGTAGATTTTCAGATGTAGCAGTTTTGTTTATATATGCATCCAGCCAGAGCCCGTTCATTGGATTTGGACAAAGTTGTGGAGAAATTTGTAGCTGCGTATCCATGTGTACATTGCCGCATACAACTGAGTCAGTTGTACTGACAGTATAGGCCTAACTGTTGTCTAATTGCATCTATGTGACACGAGTTACTTGAGCAATTGCGTAAACAATACCAGAATCAGTGGCTCTATTTGTTGAACTTTTTGTTTTTGAAAACTGTTGTGCATGCTACCCAAAAGAGTATTTTTTTAGTAATGCTTCACTAAGTTCACTGAGATGTTAAAATTTGCTTCACAAAATTAATGTTAAAAAGCGTTCAGCTTCAGATGGCTTTGCCCATCTGAGCCTCTGACCTGACAAGTAGGCTATAATAGTGCAGAGGGTCGCGACTTAGGGCGAGCGCGGTAGCGCGAAATTAAATGGTCACCATACATGTAGACTATCTGGTCACCATATAGGCCTAAGCTCGCGCTACCACGCTTGCCAAAAACCCGCTCTGCACTGGCTACTTGTATGACTGCCCTGTCTATGCCCTGGTTGAAAAAGTGTCTGGCGCCGCCACTGTGTCCTTCAATCAATCTTTCGTTCCTTCCTGCCTTCTTTCCTTCCATCCATATTTCTTTTTCCTTCCTTCCTTCCTTCCTTCCTTCCTTCCTTCCTTCCTTCCTTCCTTCCTTCCTTCCTTCCATCCATCCATCCTTTCTTCCTTCCTTCCTTCCTTCCGTCCTTCCTTCCATCCATCCATCCATCCATCAATCCATCCATCCTTCCATCCATCCATCCATCCATCCATCCATCCATCCATCCATCCATCCATCCATCCATCCATCCATCCATCCATCCATCCATCCATCCATCCATCCATCCATCCATCCATCCATCCATCCATCCATCCATCCATCCATCCATCCATCCATCCATCCATCCATCCATCCATCCATCCATCCATCCATCCATCCATCCATCCATCCATCCATCCTTCCTTCCTTCCTTCTTTCCTGCATTTAAATCCATCAGCTAACTATACAATTTGTTGTCGATTGCACGACTCTACTCGTTAGGCAACCCACCGGTCCCACCCTATATACATTCTGCATCGCAGGATTCTAATTCCAAGCGCAGAGGTGAAGACCAGTCGCATTGACACACAATAACAGAATAGTAATGATTTATATAGCGCAATTATTTGTGATTAAACAGACGAATTCAGATGTTGAGAATAGAGGACAATTTCACCATGCACGGCTTCGGTATTGGGTCTGTGGAAAATATCTTAGACGAGCATATTATTTTGAGCTATCGAAACTATCAACATCAAGTTGAAAGACTACTCTCATTCATTCATTCATTCATTCCGATAATTTATATAGCGTCCTTTCAAGAAACCTACTCAGTACATAATTTCGAAGGGGTTTTAAGATTTCGGGTGGGGTTTTCCATTGAAAAGTGTCGCAAAAGTCCAGGTTTTTTTGTATTTTGAATGTAAAAGCATTTTAAAAATTTTTTTGAAACTTATTTGGGGGTTTGAACCCGTAAAACCACCCCCTAAATACGCCCATGAGTACATTCCGCGATATCCATCAACTTCTATAAGAAGGCGTTGTTAAACGAACCGATATCAGAGACTCACTATGAGATAGTATCATAGTCGACTACTAATTCATCGTGATTCATCGAAAAGAGTCTGAATGAGCGACCCGCAGTGCGCATCTTGTCCCTCCGCCCATTAGATGGTTACTAAGAACAAGCCCTTCAAAGACAATTGGTCAGCGCCATCATCTGATGCTTTGTCACTATAGATGGTGCTTCAGAACAATCAGCACCACCATTGTTTAGATCACTGAGATAATATACCACGCGGGCATTGTTGGAGTGGAATACTTAAAAGACGCTATGCTAAGTGTCTTGATGCATATATATATATATATCTCTATATAAGTACATACATACAGATACATATATACGCAAATATACACGTACAGAACCTACATGCATGTATACATACATACATACATACATACATACATACATACATACATACATACATACATACATACATACATACATACATACATACATACATACATACATACATACATACATACATACATACATACATACATACATACATACATACATACATACATACATACATACATTGGTGTGCATAAGTTCTGCTACACCATATTATATTGCATTTCTTCAACTTCCAGTGCTATTATCTCTGTTCAGGCTTACAGCTTATACAATTAATTCTATGTTTGTTACAGGAGTTGTTTTTAGCTTTGAAAATCAACATCCTATGTTGGATGACTCTTAATTTCACATTAGTTATGGTAAGATAACATGAACCTCCCCTAGAAACCTAAATAAGAAATGACGGATTGTGCGTCAAAGTTGGATCGTGCATAGTGCAATGTGTTGATATGAAATAACTAACATTTACGATAGTAGGCCTTCTCTACCATGTGGTGGCTTTGAAAAGGCCGCTTTTTGTTTCAGTGGAGTGGATTTTTTCATTGCGGTCTTCCGGGTTCTCGGCTTCCGGAGCCCGTACCATGTTCTGCCCTATATATATAGTTCAGTCTGCGTTTCCGGACTGTGGTAGGAACTGGCATTGTTGCTCTTCTGCACAGTCAATCACGATCCAATTTCAACGCACAATCCGTTATTTCCAAGGTTTCTAGAGGAGGTTCATGTTATGGCAAGATAACTAATGTAAAATTAGGAGTCATCCATCTTAAGATGTTGATTTATTTTCAAAGCTATATACAACCTCTGTAACAAAATAGAATTAATTGTAGCCTACTATAGCTCTAAGCCTGAATAGAGATTGCAGCACTAGAAGTTGAAGAAACGCCAAAAATGGTGATGCAAAACTTAATCAATAAGCACAACACTGTAAAACATACATACAAAGATACATACATACATATATACATACGTACATACATATATACATACATACATACATACAAACATACATTTCAGTTAAATTCAATTCAATTCAATGTCATTTTTACTGATCCAGAGACATTGAAATTAACATTGCTTACAGAGAAGCCGGTACAGCTTATCGGGATACAAAGGCTTACACAAAAGAGACATACATATAATGTAATGTAATTAGCAACTTATATTGCGCCGGTGTCTAATGCACAAGGCATCAACCGATGGCACACCAAAACCAAGCCGTAATCAGGTCAACATCTAGAAGATCAGTCCGTAAGAGACAGAGAGGCACACTTACATACATACATATATACATTACATAACATAGCATAACATATTACAAACGTGCAGCTGACAACAGTATCGCATTGCAGTCATGTGACTGCATTGCGTAGCATCCTCGTAGAATCATGGCGCAGCAGCAGAGAGCAGAGAGAGAGAGGGATGTGCTCGTGATGTACGTGGGTCATGGAAAGGACAGAAGTTCGGTCTAAGATGGCTGCTGCCACTATCATCCTTCGATCTGCTCTGCTACCTTGGAAACCTGAGAGAGACATCCAGACAGAGAGAGAGAGAGAGAGAGAGAGAGAGAGAGAGAGAGAGAGAGAGAGAGAGAGAGAGAGAGAGAGAGAGAGAGACGAGTATCGGGCTACATGATACTTTATCTGCTCGTTTCGATAAACACGATGAATCTCCGCGGGCTTTTCTTCTTCTATGTAACGTGCCCGTAGCCCCCTCCCCACTTCGCTCCGTCCGGTATTTACTCAGCTGCACAAGTTTATATACAGTATACACCTTTGGATACGTACGAACACCTCTATATATGAACACATAATATATATAATCAGAAACTCGTTAACATTCTTCATGCGAACAATAACAGTTTTCCATGTTATCTACTCCTTCATTATATATACATATTTAATATATATATATATATATATACTCCTTCATTATTATGTATATACCTTCATACATATATATACTCCTTCATTATATATATTATATATATATATATTATTTAATGTAGTTATTTAGTTTGATACGACGGAAGAATTTATATCCTGTATACATAATAGATTCTGATTTTCCTCTTTTTTGCACATTGCATTTTTACAGTGATGGTTATGACATTGTGAAGAAGTCCTTCAAATATTAAGATGCATCATATTCATAGGCGTAGCTACATGAAGGCAGGAGGAGGCAATTGCCTCCTCTTGGTTTTTCCATATAGTGGAGTTTCAATTGATCAACGACGCAAATGACCAGGATTTTGGCAAGTTGCCTCCTCTTGAATTGAAGTGTTGTGTCTGGGAAATCTGGAAAAAAAGTCAAATGACTAAAAAAAGAAAAAAAAAGGTCATCGGAGTTTTTAAAGAAAGTTTTAAAGAAAGTCTAAAAAAAGTCATCGGATTTTTTAAAGAAAGTTAAAAAATGTCTAAAAAAGGTCATTGGGAAAAATATGCACTGGTCTGTGAAGTTGCCTCCTCTTGAATTTAAGTCTGGCTACGCCACTGATCATATTATATATAATTATTGTATATAATATGCCAATAGGCTTGGGTATATAGACCTATTATAGGTCTAGTGGGTTTTGTATGCATGCATGCATGTATGTATGTAAGTATTTTTGTATGTATGTGTGTGTATGTGAGCGTTTGAGTTTATGTGTGTATTTGCGGTATCTGTATATGTGTGTACATTTGCATGTATTAGTGTATGTTTGTGTATGTATATATATGCACATATGTCTGTATGTGTACTTTATATATATATATATATATATATAGCATTATATCGGCCTGCCAGTATATATATATATATAGGCGTATATATATGCGTACATAGGCCATTTTGTTGCCATGTATACCTTCGATACGATGTCAGGTATTAATAATTAAGGTGACGACAAGGAACCTAAGGTTCTGCTGCATGCGAACCAATGCAACTCTGCAAAGAAACTTGTTAAAGGCCTACACTATATACATGCACATATATATATACACATAATATATGCATATATATACATGCCCAAATGTCGCATTCGTAAACTCCGCAGTAAAACTTTTCCGAAGCGCCCCTTCGTTTATAAGAGGCTATAGGTACAGGCTACTCACTGATTTGTGTTGTAATTGTTATTGTAATTACGACAATTTATACAACATCGTCGGTATATAGCAAGCTGCTTCTATTAAAGATGCTGTACAAAATCTGTCTACTATCAGCGCAAATACTAGGCTTATAATGCTCCGAGTTATGCCACGAGTACATTTTAAACTGTTTTTTGAAAAGAGAAAGGTTTTTGGCTTCCTGAAGCAAGAAGACTGTTCGAAGCATGTAGACCAGCGACCCTAAAGGCCCGATTTATACCTGTTTTAGTTTTAGTTATTGGCACGAAAACATTAGTGAACTTTGATGATCGCAGCCGCGACCTGTTGGGATCATCCGATAGCGGTCTAATGACGCTCTGATGTTGTCTGCGAGGTAGCGTGGTGCGCAGTTGTTCAGGATGTTGAGTTTGAATTTGAAGCTCATCTTGTATCGCGGTTGAAATGTGGTCGAACTTTTTAAGTCGCAATACCAGACGAGCAGCAGCGTTGATGACCGCCTGAAGAGGAATGATACTGCGCTGCGGCAAGCCAGCAAAAGGCGACATTGCAGTAATCGATTCGGCTCAGGATTAGACTTTGCAACAGATCTGATGGCGAGTCACATCCTGTGTGAGAGACTGCGAAACAGACCTCAGCTGTTTCAGGATTGCAAAGCTGGTCCTCACATGCAGTCCAATAGAAAGAAGTGATTAAATAATTAAATCATTAGAGGACATCAGGTATATGCTACAGTAAAATAAGACATAGGGCAAGATAGGTCTCGTCGTTGACAGAGAACCAAAGAATTAACGAGGTCTGCGATCTCGGTCGCGACCTTGACAGAGGCCGAGATCGCAGACCGAGCTCGTTTTCTGGCTCGACAGCATCCGCACCACTGATGAAAGGGTTTCGATCTAATTTTTCCACCCTGCGTGAGGACGAGCACCAGAGGAATTCTGACTTTGATGAATTGAGCTGCAATCGATTACATTTCATCCAGTCAGCGATGTCACTGATGCAGCTCATTGAGACGGACCACCGTGCAGATGCTGGACGTCGGTGGAATGTACATGCTTTGTAGCCTAAGCATGTTCCTAATATGTAATTGTTATCGTATAATCTCGAAATGTCTACATGCCCAGAAAGAAAAATCACGGGAACAAGTTAATTCACGGGCGCTCAGTCAAAACAAAATCGAAAGGCATGTAGGTGTTTCCAATAGTTTCTATAATAGTTTCCAGTGATCCCCTCCTAAACAAAAAAACATCAACCGGAGCGCCGGATAGAGGCGCCATGTTAATCTTTGAAATTTTTACTGGTATGGCGTTTCTATTTAATGATCGTAAAAAGTTATTATTTTCCGGAACACCGTTCCGGTGCGTTCCAATCATAAGCTCAACCGATCCCTGCAGGTTGTTTCCATCGGCAGGGATGGGCAAATTACTTGGAAAAATGTAATTGAATTACAAATTACAAATTACTTTGGGACATGAAACGTAATTTCAAATTACAAAATACATGGAAATACAAAATTGTCCTCTTCTTGAATAGGACCCATACTTTGAGCCTATTTTAAAATTTCTTTACCCTAAACTTTCAGATTATTTTGCAAACTTTTAGACCTATTCATGCATTTGCACAACCTGTAGTGTAGCCTATAGGCCTACTCCTAATCGGATAGCCAAAGTGAAACTCAAGCTGCGTTAATTAATTTTCAAGCTTGTGCTTTACAAAGTACGTCATCTTCTATAGCCTATTGCAGCATTATTTTCAGGTTGAGAGACGAAGACGAAGTATCTTGACGTAGAGTGCGCAGTGGAGGGACGTGTTTCCACTCTGTGTGGCACCACCTGGCGTCGAGCAGAAATGCAACAGGTAACCGTTACACCGTCCAACAAGTCTATATACTGCAGATGCTGCCGTGCAATGCACACACAGTATAGGGAGGTCGGAATGTATTCACATGCATGGCGTGTTTGCAGAACTACGTATATAGGCTTACAAACGCGCACAGTCTGCACGGTATGCATGCAAACAAGCAGACAGACAGGGGAGACGGACAGGCAGACGACTAGTGTAGGCTTTCATACGCACAACTCTGTGGATATAAACGCCATGACTTAAACATTTATATGAGTATGTATGACCTTCAAGGAACTGCAGTGTGTTTATTAAGACTGTCTGCATGCGGAGATTGGCTGCGATGTATTATGATTCAAGGTGTGCCGTGCGTGTCTGCAGCTGCTAGTTACAGTAACTAATACCTCGATTGTGATGTCGTGTAATTATATTGGAAATGCTAGGTAAACAATCTTGCATACAAACATATACATGCATATGCATACAGACATAGATGCATGCATACATACATGATATGTACGTAGATACATACATACATACATACATACAATGTCATACATGCATGCATGCATACAGACAGACATACTTACATACATAAGTACATGCAGATATGTATACATGCACCAGTTATGCTACTGAATAGTTATTTGCGCTTAATAGTTATTCTGACGCCATATAAATCTTTAGATACAATACAATTATGGCTCCACAGAAGTCAATTCTACACATACATACA